>JAVJIF010008343.1:0-115105 GCA_038442645.1 Agave tequilana | reverse complement strand
ATTAGTCATCAAACCTACTCTGTCCCGCTTGATCATGTCTGATTAGACTATTCTTGATTTAGATTGATGATAGATATATTGAGGATCTCACCTGATTATTTGGACGAAGAAGAATAATTGAGAGGATCATTGTGGAATTATCTTGCGGTTTATTTTATGAGAAATTTTGGTCTGAAACTTTAAGATATATGTCTACAAGGGAATCATAGTGAGATGGTGGACTTAAGATAATAATCATGCCTGGATCACATCAATATAGATTGGATTTAGGGCTTGAATCTTGGAGTGATAATCAGATTAATAAATAGAATCATTGCCTTAGACGAAATATGACTATACCTGGATCAGATTGCTTGGATTTAGTTTTTGAGGATTAGAATCTTGAAGTTTTAAGATCTAAGTAATATTTTAAGAATATCTATCATAGTTTAAAGTTTTAAAATTAATCCTATGACTCTTAAAAATATGGTAATTGGAATACTTTGATTATTTGAGAATCCTGTGACCTTCTGATTGAGGAATCATAGATGAAAGGAATTAATATTATTGACACATTTTTTGAGGGCTTATAATTACTGATTGTTGATATCTGATTTGAAAATTTTCATCAGTGATTGCTACCTTGACTAATGATCTTCCAGTAATGACTGTGTGATCTTAGAATTGTGTTATGGTAATACCGTGAATGAGTATAAAACATGCACTTGAGGACTTGAGATTATTTGGGATCTTAATGCTTTTGAGAATATAACAACCAGAGAAGACTGTGAATTGCGCAATATGTAATGATCTCAGAGATAATCTAACTCTGAAGTGATGTTACAAGGATGGTAACGTAATTGAGATATCTAAAATTTTTGTTCGATGTGATCATGGTGGATCGAAAGAATTAAAAGAATAAATCAGTGGAGTATGATTACAAATAGACCTTAGGATTTGATCTATAAGTGGGAGTAATCTTATCAGATGAGCATGACTATAGTGGATCAAAAGACCAGACTAATATTAAGAGTGACCGATTATGAACTCTGGAAAGTCATTTTGATACTCTTGGCAGATGAATATGTTAGATCATGACCCATGGTTGATTTGGTATTGGGTTATAGCATATTGACACAACTATGGATCTGGGACAATTCTAACCCTTACAGATGCTGCTTCGATTCATATGTCGACGCCATCTTTTAACCTTGCTAAATTTCAAGTACGAAATTCTTTTTATAAGGTGAGCAGGATTGTAACCCCCGATTTCATATGTACGTGTATCAATACTAATATCTGATATCTGATTTAACCATCCTGGTAGCTGGATTGATGCCATTTAAGATTAAGATATTATTTTAGCATATTTTGAATGTTCTAGATTTTCTGAAATTTTTTGGGAATTATTGGAGAAGAATCTCAATTTGGGAGTGACAGGTGTCATAAGTTGACTCTATGATTTTTAATTAACAATTGGGGATAAATTTCGGGGATCCGACTTCATAACAATGTTCAGGATGACATTTCCTATTTTTGAGAATTTTTTGAATTAATGGGAGTTTAATCTAATAAACTAATAATTAAATACTGATTAAAAAATGCAATTAAATAAAAATATAAAAGAAAATCTTTTATTTTTGAATACATAGTTTCTTTAGTGCGACCCTCATCAAGGCTATTTAATCCATCAACCATGACGCCTTCATGTTTCGACCCTCATCAAGGCATTTAATCCATCAACCATGATGCCTTCATGTTTCTTGGAACAAAAAGGTAACCATTAATATTTAACCATCATTAATAGTCTTCCCAACAAAATGAAGAAAAACCCATTATTTATATGATACCAAGTCCATTATTTATATGATATCAAGTTTCGAACCCGTGATCTCCGCTTCCCAACTCCTAAACTTCCACCGCTCCGTCACATTGGCGTGAAAATAAAACAACACACATGAATTATTTAACCATTGGATTTCCCTTTATTTCCCACCATTTTCACCACGTCTTCCCCCTTCTTTGTCCTTTTTTTCACCACGTTCTCCAGCTCCCCTCCTCTCTCTTTCACATCCCCACGTCCTCCACCCATCCTCTTTCTCTCGCCCACTCACCCGCGCACACACTCTCCCCCTCTTGTATATTAATTCCTCCTCTCTCTCTCACTTACTATCTCTTTCCTTTCCCCCATCACCATGGCCGTGAGCACCCTTGACCACCTGGCAGCACCCTTGGGCTGCACCCCTCTCCCTGGCCGTAGCAGCCTTCTCCGGCGAGCGCACGATGACCATGGCCGGAGCCCTTACTGCCGCCCCCCTTCCAGCGTGCGACACCCTCTCCGCCCTCTCCTCCTTCACTCACCCGAGCACCATGGCCGTGCTCTCCTCTGACGATGCACCGGAACCCACGACTCAACCACAGTGACCCCGGCAATCCCTCAGAGTCATCAACATCCTCCGCGGTGTCCGCCTCCGCAGGCGAGCAACTTCACGGTTGCCTCTTCCCCTTGTGTGAGTTGTTTCATTCTCTCTCTCTCTCTGTGTTTAATGGTATGGGATGTTGTGTGTTTAATTGGGTAATTATATATATGAAGAGTTTTTATGTGTGTTCTCCTCACGCAAGGTGTGCGTGCATGGGTGTGTGCGTGAATAAATGCATGTAGGTGTCGATATGTACATAGTGTGTACTAATTTGGTGTGCATTTAAATGGCGTGTGTATGCATGCTTGGGATGTGATTTAATTAACGTGTGTTTATAAATATATTTATGCATGGTGTATAGGTGAGTGCATATATGGGGCTTCCCCCTACTTCTCATGTCACGCACGTGTTCATGGCTATGGCCATCGTCCATCTCTGATGACCTCCGGTGAGCTCTGCCATGCCCTCGGTCTCTGTCTTCGAGGCCGCGCGGCTCCCTTCTCCATTGTGGCTTCTCTGCCTCCTCCGCGGGCCACCGTCGACGACTGTGTTTTCCACCCGACAATGCGTGAGTTTCTTTTACACTCTCTTTATGTTTGTTTTTGTGTGTATGATTGTGTGTTTTGTATGTAAGTTTGTATGCGTGTGTCTATGGTTGCGTGTTGCAGCAGTTTCAGACGCGTTTGTACGATCCGAACTCGATAATAGGATATTCGGTTTGTGCTCGTTGTGGACCCGATATACTAACGATTCGAAGACGAACACATGGGATGATTTGGAGACCCGTACTTGTTCGTCTAGTGCAGACCCGATGGGGATTCAGACCCGAAATCGCATCATTTCATGCAAGTGTACACGATCCCCTTCTCTTTGACTTTTCTATTTTATTGAAACTATCTTTGAACTCCTAACTCTTGATATTGTGTTCGTGATTACTGATATCGCCTTGAAATCCCGTTACAATTCTTGTGCTTCTGATATTATTTCATGATCTAGTTACATTATCTTGCGTTTCATGTTTTGCATCTCATTATTGTTTATGCACGCAACAAACTATATTGGCATGATTGCTTGTATCTGGTGGATTATTTTATTAACATGAAATTAATATTGATCATGACTGAGAATTATGATATGAAATCTTAAGGATAAATGTCAGATGATATTGTGATTCTGATATTACTGAAAAGAAAATTGACCATTACATCTTGAGGAATTATTCGAGAATATTTATTGGAGTGCAATACTTGTGATCATGACAAGATTTCTATGACCATTGAACTACATACTGGATGACCCGCACTACCTTACATTTATCTGACATCACCTGCACTACTTTGCACTTATCTGGTATCACTTGCACAACTTTATATTTATCATTTGATATTGATACTGTTTACATTTTCCCGTGATCTTGATACATATTGTTTTCACTGTGATATCCATGACACTATTTCCGGATCATATACACTGAGTGACACACTATTTTGCACTTACATTAATTAATAAAATTAACCAAGTCAGGGTTACTGGGAGAGACTGGTAGCAGGAGAAATCAAGGAGGTGTACTTGGAAGGGTGGCTCCTCCGAGGGCCTGGCCATATGTGTTCTTGTATTCTTGAGATTATGTGCGCACTTGTTATTACATGTTACATGATACTTGAATACAGTGAACTGTTTCTCCCTGCTATCAGGGTCCACTAACACATCACTTATTTGATATATAGTTATCCTGTGGGATGGGGCACATGATAGTTGCATTAGTTAGGGTAATAAAATATGCTAGACATATTCACCATCATTTCCTGCATTATCTTCAGTGATCTAGTACCTAACTTATATTTTCATGATACTGACACTTGAGACTCATATGACATGCATTATCTTGACTACATGATGTTCTAAACTTACTATGTTATTTTATCTTGTGATCTCGTGTTCTTGTGATCTCGTGTTCTTGTGATCTTGTAATTATACTACACAATATTTACTCATCCAGGACATTTCATGTTCATTATATACATGTCACACTATGCATGCCTGGTCTCCTTGAACATGATCTATCGTCTCGATTATACCTATTATTGTTATTAGTTTCAGTCTCGATACTGCCAAACATATTATTCTTATGTCCTACTTACTATTACTACATCTTTATATTCTCTTTTATCATTCTTTCCCTTCGTGTACTCTTGCTGGTCCATTTTTGATGGACCTTTATTATTTTTCAGTATCTAGATTTAGAAAGCTGGTATAGAGGGTTGATCGTAGAATATTCTGGTTCTATTGTTCTCAGGTGAGTTCAGTTTTTTTCTTAACTTGTCTTATTCAGATATGGTGGATGATATTGCTTATGTTCCAGTATTTCATATATGTGCTTTTATCCCTGCGCTTGGTTGTATATGAATATATGTGTGCTATCCTGCTCATTATTGATAGCCTAAGATACTCATGGAAGATATTTCACTCTTCGTGAGTATCTGCTGGCCATCGTCACGTACCCGCATTCCGTATTTTGGGAAGCGGGGTGTGACAGTACGACAATCCTCTGGTGGGTTTTTCACACCACATTTGCAATTGAAAATGTAAAGTCAAAAGGAATGCAGAGTCGAGAATCAATATTGAAAGGTTCACAACAAGGCTCCAAGTTCTCATATGCCAGAAGCAGTGCATCAGCTATATCCCGACCATCAATAAAATGCTTAACCTTGTTCTCCATTGATTCGTGCTTTCCTGTAATGAAATAAAAACTACATTATGGAGAAACAAAATGTCTGAAATATTGTCTGGAATGTTTTTGACTTTGTAACAAAAGGAAGAAAAGAGTGGCATTAATGAGGACATCACGCCAGTTACCACTTGCTTTATCCTTAGTCCATTTTGAGTGTAGTTATTTTCTTTATTGTATGTTTTTAGTACCACATTGGATATATCTGAGAACCAAACTTTTATAAGGCCTATAAAATAAGCCCCAGACTTCTTTATTTGGCAGACAATGATTAAATAAAAACTTTCCAGTAAAATTTCAGTGCTCTTGAGTTCTTGAGATTGGAAGTGAAGCCCGTGCTGCATTGGGTGTGAAGCCCGCGTAAGGAGTGCGAAGTCGAAAGTTATCTGATTCTTTCTCCAACCCTAATCTCTCCTTTTCATTTTATTTCTTTTAAAACCCTAATTTTTCTTTTTTATTTGTATTCGAAGGTGATTGTGATCCTGCATTATATCAATTTGGTATTAGAGCTTTGGTCTCAAACCCCTTCGAATTCTTCTCTTTCCCAAATCCTAGATCTAGATCTAGATCTACTTTGCAAAGAGAGAGAGAGAGGGGGGAAAAACAAAAAAACATTGAGGAAAAAATTTCTGATTATTGTTCACGCGAACAGTAACCTCCGGATTACTGTTCATTTCTCTCAAAGCCTAAAACTCATCCGTTTTGGAGCCCATTTTAGGCCCGTCTGGAGTCCCATTCAAGTTTCATTTGAAGCAGTGGGTTGGTAGCTGAGTTCCGATATTATTGGTAAAGTTTTGTAGCTTTTTTGGAGCAAATGTGATCTCTTCAAGCCTCTTTTTTGGAGCCGATACTATTCATACAACAAAAGAACAGTGTTTCGGGCCCTCTTTTCCATTCCGATTTGAGCCCAGTTCGAGACATCTTTCTTCCATTTCATACTACTGCTATTTTAGGACTTTATGGGTGATTTATTCTTTACGGTGTGAGCATTTCTCCAAGAAATCTTAGAGGATTTTTGCATTTGGGCGTGAACGGCTCACCCCTCAGGTGATAACCTAACTTAAGTTGCACTCTGAACTATTAAATTACTTGCAGCTACTATTTGGATTATGATAATTTGTTGGTTGAAATGCTATTTGCTTCTATCTAGTGGTTGCATCAATGTATGTCACTTTTTATCATTTTAGGAGTGCATTTGCATACATTTAGAACTTGAATTATATGATATTTATGTTTAGTGCATGCATTTAGTTTGCTTGAGTTTAGGATCCTCCATTGGATCTGTTTGATTGTTGGATTTTGCATTTAAACCATTATGACCAGTCAACATTGTAGAGACCACCTCGTAGACCAGTTACACAACCTCCATCAGGGCCATATATCTGTTCAGGAATACATTGCCATTTTAAGGACTTAACCCAACATAGTAAGTGAGAGAATACCATTCGGAGACTGTAACTAGGTTTGTATGGGGTTTACGACCTAAAATAAGGCGTGATGTGATTACTGACTCCTATAATTTAAACATCATTGAAGAGGTCTTTGATATTGCATTAAAATTAGACTTGACTTTCAAAACGCTAGTCAATGCCAAGATCTGGTATTCTAAGTGTAAGGGATATAGACATTATGATTATCATTGTCCCTCAGAGTGTCAACATATTAGAATAATGTCTAGTAATGATGTTGATGACTCAAAGGTTGTTGAAAATATCCATGATACTCCTAAGACTACTAGTATAATTGAAGACATTTCAGTTGGTTCCAATACGCCAACTATGATGAGATCCATGTGTCTTCTGATGGTACCAGTGATGACATGGATGAGATAGTTGAGCCTAGTACACCCATAATGTCTAGTAAGCAATTCGCGTCCCTTGTGCTGAATATAGTTTTATGGTTGTTCCTATTGATTCATCTTTTAGTGAGTCACTTGAGTTTCTTATCAAAATCTAGTAGATGATTTTTAGTGCTTCTTCTTTTTCTGGTTGTTTGTTTGGAGTTTGTATCTGAGTCCAATATACCTCCATCGTTAGATATGTGTCCTCCTAGGCATCCTACATATCTCATTCTCCAATAGTTAGGAGTTATGCCTAGAGTGCCTACTGCATCGCATTTTCATGTTGCACAAATTGATGATATCACTATGCCGATAGCAACTTGCAATGACACCTACAAATTGATCCGGGTGGAACCAGTACTTGAAAACATGTGTTTTATGAAATTAGTGAAATTATGTGTGTTAATGTTCCCTCGATACTTCCGTTATAGCATTGACTCAACGGGTCGAATCCACAGGGACGAGAGGCGATAGAAGCATTAACAGTTCTTATTCACGTCGGTTGTCAACAAGTTCTTCTTTGTTAAAGAATGAGAAAAAGAAAAAGAAGAAATCCAGAAGTGGTAGGTGAGGAATGCGATAAAACAGTGAAGTGAAAATAAAAGAGAAGTGGTTTTGAAAACAAAAGAAGATGAAACAAAGGGGAACAAAAAAGTTGGTGATAACATCGATAATAAAATGATAAAAAGATTTTGAAAATTGTTTTTAAAACAAAGCAACAAGAAAGAAGAGAACTATAAAAGAAAACTCATGCCTACTAACTACTAATTGATCCACTAACCATGCTAACCTCTTAGTGATATTTGCCTCACATGGATCCTGGCCATTACTAATCCTTGCCTTCAATAAGTAATACAAAGCATGGCACATAAGATGGCTTCTCACATACAAAACTTGCATCAAGAGAAAGCTAATACACATCTTAGATCATCATAACTATTAGATGTAAGAATAAAATAAGAGAGAGTTAGCTTGATTAGTAAGTTAGCAAGTTAGATGTTAAAATCCATCATCATGAGCCATTAATTTCTCTTACAAGAGCAAGGCCTTGTAGATGCTATTAGATTCATATGGATTATCAAGAAGAGGTTAGAAGATTAGTGGTTAGTAGTTAGATTGTCATGAAATGAAAGTTAGCTAGTTATGTTAGAGGTTAGAGAAGAAACCATTAAAGAAAGGAGGAAGATTACATAAATTTTCACCACATCTTACGTCAATCTCTCTCCTTCTCTCTCTGAATCTCTCTGCCCTAATACATGAATCCAAAAGGAAATTGTCACGCCCCGTTTCGCAAAATACGTGAAAACGGAGTCACAACAAGAGTCGGCGACGTATATATGCGAGAAAAATATCCCACGCACATACGCTAAGCCTAAAGTAACCTGAACAAGTTATAAAATCACTATAGTAAATCAATATCACTGCAATGTCACATATAAACATCCACACATGATGGAATAAAGAAGAGACAGAAAATACCGAGAAAAGATGATTGAGTAAGAGAGAACTCTGGCTCCTCAAGATACCTGTGACCCTATCCAAAGACCTGATCAACAATAAATGGCCAAAATCTAGATATGCAAATTCAGGGAGTAGAACTCCTAGTGAATGTATAAGAATAAACTGAAAAGTACATGTGCTTATAACATGTGAGCAGATAAGAATATACACACACACACACACACACACACACACACATATATATACACATATACATACACACACACACACACACATACACACACACATATATATACACGGGAATAGATGACATGAATAAAATAAATAAACAGTAATGTGGATAACACACAGTAAAGTACGTGTCAAGTCAAGTGTACAATCAGGTATCAGGTGTCCATCATAGTTTATATATCAAGTGGGTAGAGTCAGTCAAAATTAGGTTAGATGTCCAATCAGGTCAGGTATGATGTCAGGTGTCCAACATACATACATGTATCAAGTAAAGACAATCAGTTACAGTACATTATTATTTATTATGTCAGCGAACACCAATTGCCAACTGTAATAAACGCATCCCATACTACGCCTATTACACATGTCAATCAGGGTCCTAAGTTATTGAAACTGATCGATTGGAGACATTGTCCATACTTTAGGTGGGTCCCGTACATACTCGAGACCACGGCCTAGACTCCTGGCGCTGAACCAGGCCCTACGCTAGGTAGTCAGGAACATGTATAACAGGAACAAGAACAGGACAGGGTGCTAGTCACCCACGGGAACCCTGCAGTGGAACCCTCTTTCGGCTGTACAACCTATACCTAGGTCCACCCAAAATATAGAAGTTATCTCCTCCATAAATCTCCCAATCCCAGTGTAAGTTGTTTAATATCAAGTTATTTAGATTATCAAGATTATTTAATGTACATGTTACATAGACCGCTGGGATAACACGGTGGGTAACAACATCAACAAGTGTAATCAGGATACCGGAATAACATGATATATTATGTTAGTAAATAGGATACCAGTATAATAGGACATGTAATAAGTATAACATGAGGGTGTTGTTACCGTATACGATAATTTTTCCCAGCAATTATGGTAACATGGATAATATAGTTATCAGGTAAATGTCATGTATAATCAGTCAAGTTCCTTAGGTAAATCATGATATTTAGAATAAGTAATGACCAGCTGGCATAAATAGAATAATCCGGGCAAACAATTTAATCAACTCAGATCCTCAAAGTCATCGATATATCCAAGTCCCAATATATAAGATACATACTCATCTATATCCAACCAATAATCACTCATATAACTACCATCGTGAACCAGTCCAATCCAAGATCTAAATATGATTATAGTCTAAATTTTATCACTAATAGTTCCAATCTCAATCAAGATAATAACTAAGGGGTGGGACATCCTCAAGCTACATAAAATCAAGAAAGTCTCGGTATCCAAACCTCGATATCAATAAACATCATTACTCAGATAATTTATCATTGAATATATCCAATTAAAATACTTGCAACTAATAATCCAAAATCAGTATTATGTGATAGATCAAAATCAAGGTAAGATATTCATATAAATCTCAAGTTGAATTTTAGGTCCATATATAAATCCAAGCACCCAGATAATTAATCTTAAGGTAACATTTTACTTAATCCATCTTTATTGTCTCAATGAATTCTCGTCTGAAGTATCAATAAATAAATGGCCGATAAATATCTCAAATAGGTCTGCAAATATGGATCAGGTCAATCTTAAATCAATCCAAGTCATAGTCTTAGGTGTACGACAACTAGCCTAGAATCAAAAATAATAATCCTCCACACATGTAATAATATTGATAAATACTCATATGAACTAACTAAATAGGATGAGCACTCACTGATATCACATGAAGGAATACATGTAATCACACTAGTAAAATAAGTCAGATGATCAAATGAAATGATACAGGTACTCATACAGGTAAAATAAAGCAGACGGTCACATGAAATAAAGCAAGTAACATATATATATATATATATATATATATATATATATATATATATATATATATATATATATATATATATATATATATATATGACAATAGTGAATGAAGAAATAATACAAGAGAAAATACTCACAAGTATCGTTAAATTTTAGTAACATAATTACACAATAATATAAATCATTTATCACAAAATTTTTATTTAACTGAAGAAGGAAAAGAACACTCACGATAAAATTAAATAAAATTACACAAAGAAAAGAAACACTCACGACGAAATCAAATAAAATTATTCAAGAAAAGAAACACTCACTACAAAATAAAATAAAATTAAACAAAGAAAAAAATACTCACCTGAACTCGATCCCAAGTCCAAAGCACTGAAATCATAAGGCCCCGATAAATCTACATGATCATTTCAATAGAAATTGTTAGATTTTTAAAAGGATATTTTTCTTGGGAGTTTTAAGAAGTTTTTAATCTTGATTAATTGGTTTGGGTTTAGGAATATGATCCTCTAGGTCTAATGAATTTAGTAGATTTAGTTTAAACTAATTTCTAATTTTATTAGATTTTTAATAGGCTTTAAACTATTAAAATATTTAACGGCTCTGAATTATCATTAAGGAAAATGGTTTTAAAGTGGGTGGTTTGAATTAATTTATATTGGTATTAGTCGAAAATTTTTATCATAGAAAGTAGAAGTATTATAGAATATTATTTATATATTTTTATTTTTGATATTTTTATCTAATATTTATTATGAAAATTTTCTTTCATTCTTTCTTTTTTTTCTTCTTTTCATTCTTTTCCCCCTTTTTTTCCCTGGGCTCCCTGTTCAGCCCAGCCCGGCCAGGCCAGCCGGGCCGGGTCTGGTCCGGCCTTCAATTTTTTTGGGGCTGCACAGGGCCTGGCCCTGTGCTGCAGGGCCCAGCAGGCCCGGCCAGGCCCTGCCCAGGCCAGGCTGGCCCAGGCAAGGCCGGGCTGCTCTCGGGCTGGCTGACAGCAGCGACCACTGTTTTTTTTGAAATTCTTTGTTTTTAAAATTTTGAAAAAATTATGTAAATTAAAATTATGGGTTGATATATTTTCACATGTATTTTTTAGTTGGATTTGTGATTGGGTTTTTTTTATGTATAAAAAATATATTCATGGATATCATGGTATAGATATGATTTTTAGTAAACATTTATCAAATAAATTTGAGAAAATAAATTACTTACTTGGATTTGATCTCCCCTATCAATTTTCTCAATCTCTGCACTTCAAGATCCCTTTTGTTCTTGCTCCACTGGAGGAGAAAAGAAAGGAGGTGAGAGAGTTTGGTCATGATTTTTCTTTGGAGGTAGAAAAGAGAAGAAGTTTAAGGTTTTTATAGGTTATTAGGGATTTTAGAAATCAGAATTTTAGTTGGGTTCAAATTGCTTGATTTGTAGGTAGGATTAGGATTTATTAAGGTCATGATTTTGAAAATAGGATCTGGATTAGGATTAGGATTGGGTTTTTGGTTAATGGGTAAGGATCTCAATGGTAATGGGTTATGGGCTAGGAAAAAAGAAAAGATATGAATATTAATAACAATAGTAATAATAAATACTAATAATCAAAAAGAGATAGTAATAATAATAATATAAAATAAAATATCAACATTAAAAATATTATCTAATAATACTTGGTAAAAATACTACCATTAACAATATAATAAGACAAAGAATAATAACAATATTAATATTAACAATAATAGCAACTACAATAATAATAATAGTAACATAGTAATAGGAAAAATACTAGCTAGTAATTAAAATAATAATACTTAATAATACTAAATATACATATAAGGCCAAAATACCATTTACTATCTTAAAATAATTTGTACGATAAATCAAGTTAAAAAATAATAATAAAATAATCTGTAAAATAAGATAAATACTTTAGAAAAAATACATTATTTTAGATCAGGGATATTATAGAAAAAATACAAAGGAAAGAAGAAGTACACCTACACTACACTACACTAAAAGAAAGAAAACTTAATCTACTCGCTGATCTGCTTACATCTCAGGTCTCTGCAGGGATATATATATATATATATATATATATATATATATATATATATATATATATATATATATATATATATATATATATATATATATATATATATATATATATATATATAGGTAATAGGAGGTTTCAGAAGACGAGACGAGGCCACACATCGAAAATCGATGCGTGGCTCGCCAAGATGGCCACGGAAACGCGACCATAGCCGCATTTTCGCGGCCATACCAGGGACTTAGGTTCCTGGTTTTCGCGAGCAATTTCGTCTCGCTTCGGGGACCATTCAGGTATTTATTGGATTCGGGTATCTGCGTTCGAATTTTGTCAGACACGCTCCATTTAGATTCAATGTATCTTCTAGAAACTTTCTAGTCTTGATTATCTACAAAAGAGACCAAAACACAGTTTAGAAATGATATTTTATTCATAAATCGGTAGAAAAATGCGATATAAAAGTGCAATATCGTAGACTAAGCACACCCCCATACTTATCTTTTTGCTCGTCTTGAGGAAAACAAGAAAAAGAAAAACTATACTATAAATGTTATTACACCACTTTCACAGGTGACACGATTGCACTGAGTGTGTGCAACAAGCCGTTAAACTCTAGGTTACCCTAGAGGAGGAGTTTTGTCTCCTGAGGGTTTTCAACGGATTGTACCCACAAAATCCATAAAGAAAGAAAACAAAAGTTAGTGTTTTGAAAACGCATTTTGAAAGAGAGACAAGTTTTTGAAATATTTATAAAAATTTAAGCGATCTAAGATCATAAGTCCACCAAAAATTATTCTTCCTTAAACTTAGTCTATATGCAAGATCATGTCTTCAATTAAGGTAACAATTCAAATTGAATTGAATATATCCTTTATAAAACCTAGATAATATGCACATTGTGACAGTGAAGATCTCTGGGATTTCAACTCTAACCATCAAGCCATTTATTTATTTATTTATTTTTTCTTCCCTTAGTTTTCTTAGGCTTTCTAGTTTACCCGGGTAGTGAGTCTATCACCGAACACTCCCAGACCAGATGAGAAAACATCTCTCAGGTTTAAGGACTTGAGTAAATAAGGCCACAAAACTAAGGGGGATTATTTATTTTTATGATCACCGTTAGGCATGAAAAATTATGCTTCTTGAGGCATAATTATCCAGATTAATAAGTGATTTTTTATTCATTTATACCATATATTTTTTCTTTTTATTTATTTTTTGCTTATGGAATTTTAGATCTTTGTTTCCATCCCAAGATGTGTAAGTGTGAAGTGCATACTATCTAAGGAAAAAAATTTAAGATAAAATTATCTCTCCAATCTCTCTTACTTAACCTATAATCTTAAACAAGATCCATTATTTCGATTAGGTTTAAGATGTTATAATTAAGGTTTCATTAGTTTCTAAGATCATCTTAATCTTCTTAAAAATAGATCAGAATTTTGTCTTTTGTTTCAAAAATTTTTTAAAGAAAGAGAAAAATCCCATACAAAAGGGAAGATTTCTAAAAGTATCCTAAAAGAAGTGAAAAAGAAAGAAAATCTAAAAACTCTATGTTAGTAGCCGCGTTTCCACGGCCATACCAGGGACTTAGGTCCCTAGTTTTGGCGAGCGGTTTCGTCTCACTTCAGGGACCTTTCAGATGTTCTCGGATTCGGGTATTTACGTCCGGATTTTCGTCAGAAATGCGCCAACGTCTAGATTCAATGTAGCTTCTAGATACTCTCTAGCTTGGCCTCCAAGAAATCTGAATTTAGTTACCCAAAAATGGGTCTAATGAGCTCTTATTATCCTTTTGCCCTTATAGTTCTGATTATCTACAAAAGAGACCAAAATACGGTTGAGAAACGATATTTTATTCATAAATCGATAGAAAATACGATATAAAAGTGCAATATTGTAGACTAATCATTTTGTACCTATACAGATATGAGTGTATTTGCAAATAATTTATATATATATTATTAATCAAGTCGATTTATAAACTCATCATTTTCTATTATTATTTCTATTAACTATTTAATTGTTGGTATTAACACTATACTTATTATTGTTATTTGCATTTTCCATTTCATCCAAACCTATTTGATAAATCCAATACCCATTATCTTAACCCCCAAACCCGCTACTCATCACCCTATATTTTTCCCTATAAATGCCTCATTATCATCTCCTAACCTAAATAAAAAAACCCTAATCTGATTTTCCCCAACACCATTACAGTCGCCTACCCCTGCCAAGCTCCCCTTCGCCGTACCCCCCAATTCCCTCCATGCAGCCATCACCACCAGCGTCCCCTACGTGGCCAGACCTCTGACGAACTCCGCAACCCCCGGCTCCACCCTTTCCACCTCCATGCCGCGCTGAGACGCCGCAGGAGACCACCATCTTTTCCTTCTCAGTGAGAACCCCACGCAGCCCACATCCGCACCTCTCTTCTCCCCACTGCGAGTCATGACCATCTCCATCAGTGGCAACATCCAGACCACCATGCCCTACATATCTACTCCAAGTGATGAACCCAAGCCATCTTCTCCTCCCCTCCCCACAACTTAGTCATGCCTTCTCCATCACCATGGCGTAGCCTTTCCTTAGCCTGCACCTTGGCCAAACTCAGGACCATGACAGCCCTCTTATTGGCCGACCTTCTTGAGCGACTCCTCTCCCATTGGCCGACCTTCTTGAGCGACTCCTCTCCCATTGGCTGAGCCCCTCCTCCTTTTCATTTTTCTCTGGCAAGCTGACAACCTGCCAGAGCACCGCCGTCCCATACCCGTAGCCACCCAATCTCCTCCGGCGAGCCTCCGTCATCGTCCGTCAACTCCTGCCGGCGAACTCCGCCATGCGGACCTCCTTGCCGTGCCCTTTGTTACGTGAGCCTCCTTTCTCTTTTCCTTTTTGTCTAGATAATGCATGTGTGTGTGGAAGTAATTAAGTGTTATAAAAATATTTACATGATTGGGATTGTACATTTTGATGTGTGTGATTTAAATTGTATTATGATAGTATAGGTGTATGTATGTGTATACTTGTATACGTATTTTTGCAGGTGTACATGTATGTGTTTGTGTGCATGTGTGTAAACGTGTATTTATATGTATCGCGTATCCATGAGTGTTTGGTTGCGTGTTACAGCATTTTCGGACTCGTTTGGCCGATCCGAACTCAGTAACAGGAGACTCAGATTTGTGCCCATTATGAACCTGATACCATGCGATTCGAAGACCGGTCCATGGAATGATCCGTAATTAGTACCAGTTCGTGCAGTGAAGACCAGACGGTGATTCAGTTCCAAAACTGCGTTATTTCATGTGAGTGTTTGTTTCTTATATTTCTTTATTTACTGTTGTCGATATGCGTTTACTTGTTACTCTTATCATTTCATGTGACTTCCTGTTATATTTTACCAGTTTGATTACTTGTATCACTTCATGAGAGATCAATGATTATTCACTTTATTTATGTAGTTAATATAAGCTTGTATCAGCATCATTTCATGTGTTGGTAGTTTGTCGTTGTTAGCTTTGGCCTAATATTGGAATACCTTAGACTGTGACTTAATTCGATCTATTGATTGGTTGTATCAGTTCATGTTGAGCATCAGATATATATGAACATTGTAATTTGATAGTGAGACATTAGACTTATACCATTTCATGTGTAGATGATCCACTTCAGATTCGGAACCAGTCATGATGGATGTTAGACAGTAACTGGATTGATCTTGAGTTGAATTGGCTAGCGATTATGGTTAAAGGTTTATATTTTATGTGAACTGTTAATCAGATATTTAATTGGTGATTATTTTGATGAGAACTTATTTGGATATTGAGGACAAATTAGACATGATGTTAGTTTTTAAGATAATGAATTTCTTATGCTTGGATCGATATATAGATTTATTTAGAGTTAGAGTTGATTTGAGATTTATATTCCTTTTATTGGATCTTGATCAGTACTTAGATATGATTGATTATGTTGGATCATTGGTCGTGGATTATGTTGGATTATTGGTTGTAAGGATCTCTGGATTCTATTTGTTGATTAGTTTATTATAGTATTGATGATATCTTTTTAATGTTGAGTATCAGATGAAGATTATTATAACTTGCAGTTGTTTGATGATGTTCTTTTTAGATGTGATTTCAGTATTGTTGATCTAATTGATTCGAGGATAATCATTAGACTATATTCATGATCTTGGTTAATTCAGTTAATAGAGATTGAGTTATTGTGATAGTGATCTAGTTGATATCGGTGAGTTTGTACTTTAGAGTTGATAACAGCTATTTGTTTGATCTCGATTATAGGTGATTAGAGGATTAGAACAGATTGATAGTGATGAGAGAACTTATTATTGATTTATTAGACTTATGGGTTACTATACCAGATTACTTTGATATGGATTGATACTTCATGTTCATGATGATTGTATCGAGACTATAGTTTGAGGGATTAGTTACTGATATCGCTTTAGTACAGATGGATGAGATTTAACTGATTCTAGTTGGGACTGTATGGTAAAGGGTCAATGTCTAGACCTGTTACTGTATAAATTCATTTACTGAAAGTTACTGGGAAAGGATTGTTTGACCGTAACACCCTGTACAGTCCTATTGTTCATCTTATACATGGTTACTGTTACCGTTCACTGTTACTGATATTGTTCACCGTGTATATGATTATTGTTGACTGTTATACTGTACCGTTACTGTCACTGTATTGTCCCACTGTATCGTCCTAGTATTCTACATAACATGGATATTGACTGATTTAACTGGACTAAATAATAATGAAAATGGACAACTTACACTGTGATTAAGAAAATCGATGGAGGAGACAGCGTTTGCATTTTGTGTGGACCTAGAATGCAGGTTGCGCAGCCGACTTACGGTTCCACTATAGGGTTCCGGGGGATGACTGACATCCTATCTTTTTATTGGTCCACAGTGATACTGTGAGTACTGTTACTATTACTGACTACCTGGCGGTAGGGCCTGGTTCAACGCCAGGTATCTGGACCGTGGTCCTGGGTATGTACGGGACCCACCTAAAGCATGAACAATGTCTCCAACCAATCAGTTTCAATAACTTAGAACCCCGATTGACACGTGTGGTAGGCGTAGCATGGGATGCGTCTACTGCATGTGGCAATTGGCGTTCGCTGACATAATAAACAATATTGAACTATTCATAATGTATTGTAACTGACAGTAATCACCTGACTGAACTCATATAAGTTATGATAGACATATGATTGTAAATATGACCAGATTGTATACCAGACTAGTGACATATGCTAGGTTACACATCTTGACATCAGTTGTTTGTTTACGGTTGTATTAGTCATCATTTATCTGCAGACTTATTCATGTTATTGTTATTCAGCTATCTTTTATTTTCAGCTTTAGACCTATTGTTATTTTGTTACACACTGTTTATATGCACGAGCACTTCCCCTTTTCTTATGCACTCATTAGGTCACTTCTTGACGACGTTGAATTCGCACGTCCAGATACTGGATGTTTCATATTATTGATCAGGTGTTCGTTGAGATCGTATGCTTTGCGAGGGGCTGGAGTTTTCTCTCTACCTATTTTGATATTCTTTCTTCCTTTTTATTCATGTTTGTATAGTTTTCTTGATTTCATATATAAGACTCATTGCTAGATTTTTTTCCCTTTATTTCATTTGCTAACATTGTGTTAGATATCTATATGTCATATTGCAGTGATATTATTTACCATAGTAGATTTTATAGCTTGTTCGGGTTACATTAGGCTTAACGTGTATACGTGGGGTATTCTCCTTGCATATATACGTCGTCGACTCTCTCCGTGACTCCGTTTCCACGTATTTTTGGAAGCGGGGCGTGATAGGGTTTTCTTGGTATCAGAGCTAGGTTTACTCAAGAAGGGGACCTAGTTCTTATCGGTAACTTGAAACAAGCTATAGTTCTACTGCAATGAACATATACTATCCATATGATGATATTGACTCTATTTGGAATTGACTGTCCTCCCTTTGGGAATCCATCTATTTGATCTTTTGATATCCATGATTTTAACTCTTTTTCTAGAGTGATTGTAACACCCCGTTCCCGGGATACGTACCCAGATACGTGTCCCGAATTTTTCGGCCGTATTATTATAATTTTCTTCCAGTATTTGTTTTTAAGTTGTGATTTCTCATGTTTTTGGTATCGGATCTGGATTCTCAGTTTTAGAGTCAGCCCTGACCCGGACCGGGAACCCAATACCGACATACCGCCCGATTTTAACTTTCTAGAAGTTTGATTTGATCAATTTTAATTTTAGACACTATTTTCTAATATTTTAGATTTTTCATGATTTTCTAAAATTTTTCAGAATTATTTTACAAAATCTCCAAAACCGGAGTCGGTCGGCATCGCTGACTGATTCTCAAATTTTTAGTTTTCAAACGGAATTGAATTTTTAAAAACGGCTTTCTCATTACTTCTTATAATTTCATATTATATCAAAATACATTTTTTAAGATTTTTCTAAATTTATCAAAATTTGACCGATTCTGGTGTCGGCGGGTATCGCCGGAAGATTCCAGAATTTTTAATTTGAAAATTACATTGAATCTCTCGAATCCGATTTCACCGAGTATCTTAAAATAATATTTTCTATTTTCGAGAATTTTTCGGAATGTTTCTGAAATAGTCAAATTTTTGCCCTATAAAAATAATAATATTATTTACCGACAATTTCTTTTTTTATTTTTTCCTTCTCTACTCCCCTACTTTGTACTTCTAAAAATTATAATAAATAAATTATTTACTAATAAAATTTTTATACTATTTTATTTTCTTTTTTTCTTATTTTTTCCTTTTCTTTAATTTTCTTTCTTTTCTTTTCTTCCCCTTTGACTTCCCCATCCCCTGCACCCAGCCGCCTGCTCCCCTGCCACTGTCGCCTGCAAGCCACCCGCAGCCTCTCTCTTCCTCCCAAATTCATCATTCTTTTCCTTCTCCTTCTCTATTAAACCCTCCATTTCCTTTTCCTTTTCATTTCAAAAATCCAAAAACAGTTACATCTCCTTCAACAAAACAAAACCAGCCCATCTCCTCCTCTCCATGGCCGCCGCCGCCTCCACCATCACCACAACCACTGCCGGCCGCCCTAGGCCGGCCATCCACTCCCCCACACCCCCTCTTCACTCCACCACCTCCTTCAACCTCCATCAACCATCCACCACCTCCAATTTCACCATAACCCATCACCACCACCTCCCTTCCTCATCCAAAATTCATCTCCACCTCCATCAAATCCACCACTTCCACCACCTCATTATCACCTCCTCCTCCTCCTCTAACTTCCCACCGCCTCCAACAACCACCACAACCACCACCACTAATTACCACCACCACCTCCAACAAACACCACCCAACAACAACAACAAACTCCACCACCCCCTCCTCCCCGGGGCGCACGCGCGCCCTTCCCCGGTAGCAGCGTCGTCGCCGCCAGGCCGCCGGCAGCCACCTCCCTTCATTCTCTTTTCCCTTTTCTTCTTTCTTTTTTCTTATTCATTTATTTCTTTCTTTTCTCTTTCTTTTCCCTAAATAAACCCACATTTTCTACATTCCCTAAAATACCCTCTACCTCATTCCCAAATTACTTTCCCATAATTACAGTCATACCCCTCCCCTTTTAATTCCTATTTCCTCTTCAAAAAATACCTTATTTTCCTCTCTCTCTCTCTCTCTCTCCTCTTCCTACAACTTTCTCTGTCCTCTCTCATTCCCTCTCTAATATTTATATATATATTTATATTTATGTATTTTAATATATAAATATGGGCTAGTGGCTTGCTCGCACGGGTTCGCGAACTTCTCGGACTTTAACCCGGTATTTCGTTCCGGTATTAGGCGAGTACATTTCTTTGACATTTTGTGCTTTATTACCATCATTTCATGTCAAATAATTATTGAGTGGCTTTTAATTTATGATGTCTCTTTATGCAAGTTGGTATGGGTTATATAAATGATTTCTAAAATTTATCATGTTTTATAAATAGCTTCCGACCATTGTTATACTTTGTTGGACCGGTATTATACCGGGTATGTCTAGATCTGCACCCGCTTTACTCGGCTTCGCATAGCTAATTTAAAGATAAATTTATTATTATAAAAATGATAGTGAAGAGTTTGAAATGTTTATACCGTTCTCCTGTACCATGTGATGTGATCGGTTGATACCTGATATTTGATGTTGTAACTCTCACCGACATATTAGTTACCTGACCCTGACATATATACATCTGATACTTGCCCTGCTATATTTGACATATGATACCCAACACTGGTACTTACCATGCTAAATTTGACATATGATACCCAACACTGTACTTGCCATGCTATATTTGACATGTGATACCTGACACCGGTACTTGCCATGCTATATTTGACATATGATACCTGACACCGGTACTTGCCATGCTATACTTGACACTTGATATCAGACATCGCTACTTGCCATGTTATACTTGACACATGATATATAACACCGGTACCTAACATGTTATACTTGACACCTGATACCTGACACATGTATTACCTAGCATATTCATGATTATTATGTTACCAGACACTGGTACTCCTGTACTCCTGAAATTCTGTACTCCTAAAATCCCGTATCCCCTGTACTCCTGTCTCCTGCACTGTTACTCTTATTAATAGCACAGTCAGACCGGCGTCCGGCAGAGCATACCTGGTGTCGGGATGACGAGGATGTATTCCACAATCGTGCTAGCGTCCGGCGGATCCTGAATGGAACTAAGTGCCACACGGAGCAAAGTGCCACACCACACACGTGGTGGGGGCCACCTCTTGAATCCGTGGGGCCACCTCTAGAATCCATTCCCCATACAGAGCAAAGTACCACACAGAGCAAAGTGCCACACCACACACGTGGTGGGGGCCACCTCTTGAATCTGTGGGGGCCACCTTTTGAATCTGTGGGGCTATCTCCTGTATCAACCCTCAGAGCAAAGTGCCACATGGAGCAAAGTTCCACACTACACACGTGGTGGAGGCCACCTCTTGAATCTGTGGGGGCCACCTCTTGAATCTGTAGGGCTACTTCCTCCCTCCTGCTTGTGCCGCCTGGTGTTAGCGTGATAAACATTCTCAGTGCCTATTAACACACACACATACCTGTACAATGATAACTCCTGGAGCACGTGTTATTTGGTCTCTCCCCTATTCGAATAATGGTACCTGTATATCGGAGTTCGGATGAGTTTTATTAGAAGTGTGGGCTCCAGCGTGAACTGTCGGTGTTGTGGGACGCCGGTGGGAAAGGGACAAGAATAACATAAGAACCTAACAACCAAACAGTAATAATATTAGGAACGTATGATATTTGGTCTCTCCTTTGTTCGGGTCCTGGTACTCACATATCAGAACCGGTTAAGTTCTACAGAGTGCGAACTCTAGTATGGACTATCGGTGATGTGAGGCGCTGGTAGGGAGGCGACTGAAATATCAAACGGTACTGATTATTATTATTGGATAATTAAAATGCAACACTTTTATATTCTAGTTATTGTGTTATACCCTGAGTTGACACCTTGCTTTATGACACATGATGATACACTATAGTTCTGTTATTCTTATGGCAACTCAAGTTGTATAAACTCAAACGATGGCGACATGAGATATATGGTATATAGATAAGGGTTTCTTTGTTTGGATTATCTATCCCGTGAATCCATAATCTGAGTTGTACAACTAGTTTTGCCCTTACTTGTATTTATCATATGTTTAACTTATTTACCGCATGTATCTATGCTCTTCATACTGCCTTCTATGCATGTTTTCAGCTTCAGATTCATCGATGTATATATGATTTACTGTCGTTCCTTTAATTTCCCTTATGTTATTTGTTATTACTTATACCTGCGTAGTTGGACCACATCACTTGATCATGTACACGTGTACCTGTTATGCACGCCATCTGGCTTCATTATATGTACTCGCAGGGTTGCGTCTGATAACCCTAGATTCTCATGTCCAGATCCTAGAGATCAGACCTTGGTGGCCTTGCTGGGCAGATCAGAGTGCGCAGCGGATCCTTCCGTGACGATCGGGACATAGCAGAAGCTTGGGCATCGTCACAGCTCTTCCTCCCAGTTCCTCTCCTGTTTGGTTCTCGAGACCCCTCTTGCTGCTCGTGAGCCCCTCTCAGCTTTTGTATATCTCTTCATGCATTGTACTTTTGTATTTTCTGGTGTTGTAATATTCCTGTAATATTGTATCATTTTCTGTGATAACCATGTACTTGTATGAATGTATATTACCACTGTGCTTTCGCACTTTGATTCTTTCTTGTATTGATGCTTAGCGTATATACGTGAGGTCATTTCCGACCTGCGTATATACGTCGCAGTGTTGTCTCCGTATCCGCGGGATCGGGACGTCACAGGTGGTATCAGAGCCTAGGTTCTAACATCCTCATTACAACTAGTTGGCATATTAATGATGTATTAATCTACAGCTGGAGAGCATGAGTCTTGAATATACATTCCAATCGCAAGTACGGTGTTATCTATTCCTTCCTCGCAATCTTTTCCTTAGATCCTGAGGCCCTTCTATCTTTTTCTTTCAGCATCTTCCCATCATCCCTTCGATCAACCCAGATATTTTGTGTCCTGAGTTGGTAATCTCCCTTATCCTTTTCACTTTATCATATTATCATCGTTGACTGTAATCTCTTCCCTGTTCATCTCCCTCCTTATAGAAATTTCGAGGATGAAATTTTGTTAGGTGGGTAGATAGTAACACTCCGTGTTTTGGGATACGTACCCAGATACGTGTCCCGACTTTTTCAATTTTATTATTGCAATTTTCTTCCAGTATTTGTTTTTAAGTTGTGATTTCTCATGTTTTTGGTATCGGATCTGGATCTCAATCTTAGAGTCAGCCCTGACCCGGACCGGGAACCCGATACCAGCATACGGCCCGATTTTACCTTTCTGGAAGTCTATTTGATCAATTTTAGTTTCAGACATTGCTTTCTAATATTTTATATTTTTCATGATTTTCTGAAATTTTCAGACTTATTTTACAAAATCTCCAAAACCAGAGTCGGTTGGCATCACTGACTGATTCTCGGATATTTAGTTTTGAATTTTCAAAAATGGCTTTCACGTTACTTCTTAGAATTTCATATTATATTTAAATACATTTTTTGAGATTTTTCTAAGTTTATCAAAATTTGACCGATTCTGGTGTCGGCCGGTATCTCCAGAAGATTCCAGAAGTTTTAATTTGAAAACTACGTTGAATCTCTTAAATCAGTTTTAACCGAGTATCTTAAAATAATATTTGCTATTTTTGAGAATTTTTCGGAATATTTCTGAAACAGTCAAATTTTTGCCCTATTAAAATAATAATATATTTACCGACAATTTCTTTTCTTACTTTTTCCTTCTCTACTCCCCTACTTTGTACTTCTAGAAATTATAATAAAAAAATTATTTAATAATAAAATTTTGTACTATTTTATTTTCTTTTTTTTCTTATTTTTTCCTTTTCTTTAATTTTCTTTTTTTTCTTTCTTTTCTTTTCTTCCCCTTTGACTTTCCCCATCCCCTGCACCCAACCGCCTGCTCCCCTGCCACTGCCGCCTGCAAGCCACCCGTAGCCTCTCTCTTCCCCCCAAATTCATCATTTTTTTCCTTCTCCTTCTCTATTAAACCCTCCATTTCCTTTTCCTTTTCATTTCAAAAATCCAAAAACAATTACATCACCTTCAACAAAACAAAACCAACTCATCTCCTCCTCTCGATGGTCGCCGCCGCCTACACCATCACCACCACTACTGCCGGCCGCCCCTAGGCCAGCCATCCACTCCCCCACACCCCCTCTTTACTCTATCACCTCCTTCAACCTCCATCAACCATCCACCATCTCCAATTTCACCATAACCCATCACCACCACCTCCCTTCCTCCTTCAAAATTCATCACCACCTCCATCAAATCCACCACTTCCACCACCTTATCATCACCTCCTCCTCCTCTAACTTCCCACCACCTCCAACAACCACCACAACCACCACCACCAACTACCACCGCCACCTCCACCAAACACCACCCAACTGTTTTCCATTATGTTTGCAAAGGGGGGAAAACTTACAATAAAGGGTTGAGGAGCTAAATTACAAGTATTCTTAAAAAGATTACAAGTAGATCTCCTCAGAGATTCTGGAGAAGTGTGCCGATAGGAGTCTGGTCTGCGCGCGACCACTTTGTCCCTTTGACGATGCGAGCGATGAGATTCCCTTCTCGCCTGGTTCCGGGAATCAGAGAATAGAAGGTTGGTAGAACCCTCTTGCTGCTTCTCAAAATCGCCTTCAATTAGGAATTCCTTCTCGCCTGGTTCCGGAGATTCCTTGAGAAGAAGAACGATGTTAGGGTATCAACACCCTGGATAGAGAAAGCAATTATCTAAAAGGTCTCTGAATTCGAGAGCGTACGGTGCGTTGTGAAGAAGCCTCTGCTTGTGGAGTCCTCTTTTTCTCCGATCCTCCCTCCTTGTACCCCTGGCGGGCTATTTATAGGGAGAGCAAGGGTATAATCGTCCCTTGAAAATATGAAAACAGATTGAATCAAATCTGTTTAAATCTAGAAAGTAGCCTTGCTGCGAGGCTAGGATCAGCTTCTGCGAAGCTAGAATTGGCAGGTCGGTTGACCTTCTTGATCCTTTCCATATCGTTGGAGGATTTTCCCTGATCTTCTTACTCATTTTGGAAGAGTCAAGAGATTGTGGCAATCAACTGCCAAATTTGATCTCTGATTTGATCTTAATTGGATTTGATCTGATTGGATCCGATCTCACCCGGAGATTTGATTGGTCAAAGGTTGACCATAGTAGACCAATAGCGGAGCTGTCAGCATTGAGCTCGTAGCGGAGCTGGAGACGGTTTCTGGCGAAGTCCGAAAGAAACCCTTTGGCGGAGCTGGAAGTCCTCTGTGGCAAAGTTTGCGAGTTAGCTTCTTGGCGAGGCTTTGGATGACTTCAAGGTGAAGTTGGGTGATATTAGCCTCTCAAGTGAGGCTATCCCTTTGGGCTCATGCGATGCTAAGTGCTAGCACCTTAGACCTGCTGAGGTCTGTTTAGAAATAATCCGGGTTCACTGTCTGCTTGCTGGATCAGTGGAGTCCAAGTTGCTTTCTTGTCCCTCGGAGATGGGTGAGAACTGGTCTTCAGCTCGTCTGTCACTTGTCTTTTGTAAATGTCAACAAGTTTAGACATTGTTCGGACCAATAAGAATCTTGTCTTTTTTAAGTGTCAACAAGACCCCCTTCAAAGTTTTCGAAAGTCTGCAATGGCTCAGACTTCGAAATACTTTGAACTGCTTTGATTGGTGGTGTGTGGAGTATGAACGTCGCCATGATGGTGAGTTCAGCTTCGCTTTAAATCCTGCTTTGGGATGTAGATTCGCCGAGGAATCATGTAGACTCGCGTCTGGGTAGCTTCGCAGCTAGATAAGTTCACTCTGGAACATCTGTCGCTTTCCCGAGGCCAACTGCCGTGGGCTGGTTACGAGGAGGATTACTTCTTTCTTCGTGCTGATCGAGGAAGATATTCTCCGATTTGCACGTTTCCAAGGGAGGATATTCCCTTTCTTCAAGGCGCAATAAGTGCCTTCATGAGGGAGACGTTTCGCCCTTTGCACGGCTCTAAGGGAAGCCATCCCTTTTCTCAAGGCGCAGTAAATGCCTTAAATGTGCTCGTGTTTCCACGCTTGAGGCGGCAGCGCTCAGGCCATGGGGCCTATAAATAGGACACTTGAGGTCCTCTGAAGAGAAGTGATCTGCTCTTCTCCTCTTCTCTTAGTTGAAAGAGATACTCAGATCTCTGAATTAGTGGGAATGCCCACTCTGGTCATTATCCGGCCAAGGACCGGTAAGTCTTGATCATTCAACGACTTCACCGATTTTAGGGAATTCATCTCCCTTAATTCAGCTTTAACAGCTGCTTCAGGGATTAGCTTCCCTTGTTCTCCATTTAACTGATCTGCGGAGAAGGATTTCAGCATAGCTTCCCAGCGAAGCTATCATCTTGACTTGGTCAGAGAAAGATCACTGCATGTTAAGTCCGCTGCACAGGCAGAACTTGGGACTTAGTTTCTTCAAGGTTGAGCCAGTCTTGCCATATAGGTGAGGCTAAGACTGTGTCCCATAGGATCAGTCTGGCTTAACCGTATAGGCGAGGCTAGGACTTGGCGTTTGCTGAGCTAGCCCATCATCACTGTGCAAGCGAGGCTTATCCTCTGCTCCAATCGAAATCGGATTACTTCGCCCCAAAGAATTCGGCTTTAGCGCTTTTGCAGTATCTTTTGTGTTTAACTGCTAACTTGCTCCAATTTTGCATTGCAGTGAGCTATGTTCGCCGATCTTGTGTCTTGATGAAAGAGATCAAAAAGTTGCCTTATGCTTCCCCGGTTGAAGCTTTACTTTTAAGCAGGAGGAACAACTTGGGGCAGCTGATGTGTGTCCCAGAGGCTATTGGCAGCCTCTTATCCGAGATGATTCGTTCTGAGGTGAGGCTGGTAGCCGCTTATCCAAGATGATCCACTTCGGGAAGGCGAATGTCACACCTGTGAGATCACTGACATCACTGCCAATTCCCATTATAGGTGATCCATCGTGTTGGTGGCGATAAGTTCATTGCCAACTTTCAACTTTGGTGATCCAGCTTCCTGGTGGCAAAATGTACCATTTTTGTGGAGAATTATGGCCGTGTTCTCGTGGCACAACTGGTTACGACCTTGTGCAGGAGGAAGGCCTTTCCTGTCCAGTTGGTCTGGTCTGGAAGCAGATAAAAGCACTTGTATGCCTTTTGCGCAAATGATCTTGCTAAGCAACTGAATCTGTTGTATGAAATACAACTTTGATGTAGTATCAATGTAGCTTTGCTCTTAAATCAATGAAAGTTCATTTTCTGCTCATCTGATTTTTGCCTGCCTTCATTGAGAATTTGGCCATGGCGGGGCTAAACTTTGTGCGGAGTTAAGAACAGGATCCTTTTTGAATGAGCTTCACACGATGCTGGCATGTCGGCGAATTATGCCATTAGTGGGCTAAGGCAACCCTTTTTGGCGAAGTTCTTGATGAACTTGTGCGAAGTCCGCACTTTAGCTCATTGGCGAAGTTAAGCCTTAGTGGCTGAATCAGCACTTCTCGGGAAGGCGCTTTAGGCGGCGTTTCAAATTAATTTGAAACGACAGCCTGTACTCTTTTCGAGGCGTCGTTTCAGGCGCTCATTGGCCTATAAAAGTCTGATTGGACTGTAGAGAGGACAGATCTCTTCACTTGAAATCTTTAGAGACCTTTAGACTCTTCTTCTTCCTCTTTTCTTTCCATTAAAGAAATTTGAAAGCTTCCGCAGCTCTTCAATGGCGCCCAAGAGACGAGCGGGAAAAGAAGCGGCAACTTCTGCAGCGGAGGGTCCTTCTCCTCCAGTCATCGAACGACCAATCGCCGGTAGGGAACTTTCCCTTTTGATTAGAGACTGTCGTCTCTCCTTTAAGGCCGACTTCTGGCTGTCCTTGGATAAATCCAACATGAGTCCAATCCCCTTGATTTCTTGATCGAGAATCCAAGAACTGAAGAGTTCTTCCTCAAGCTTCCAAGCGAAGTTAACCCTTAGGCGGTTCACATCCTGTTGAATGACAGGATGCGAAGCTGTCCTTTGATATTTGACAGAAAAGGACCGTAATGCCCTTCGACGAAGTTATCCTTTGAGGTTTTGTCACATCCTGTTGTTCGAAGCTAAGCTTCCAGAGCGAAGCTAACACTTGGATGTTTTCCTGCATCCTGTCCGTGTGTGGGATGCGGAGTTACACTGCAGCTGGCTCTGGTGTGATGGGGACAGCTCCCCGTCATTGTGTAGAAGAAGTGGAGGAAGAGGATTCTGAAGTCCACTTCAAAAGAAAGCGGGCAGGTAGCTCTCGTAGGAAATCGTTGGCGAAGAAGCCCCGCCGCCAAGCTCCTACGATTGTCGTAGAGGGGCATCCCTCTACAACGATTCCTCCTGCTGCCCCATTAGCAGCTGAACCGTCGGTTGCTGAGCCGACTAGCGGTGAATTCGCTCCGGGTCTGGGTAAGATTAACCCTGTCCATATAATATGAAGCCTTTTGTGTGTTCCCATTGACTTATTATCAATCCTTCTTGATTATAGGAGCTGAGGCAGCTGGAGAGCAAGGGGAACATTATGATCGCCTATTTACTTATGGAACTGAAGCTGGTTCTTTTGCCCGTCCGGAGGAGTCCGGAGGTGATGTGGCCGACATTGGTCCCTCGGGCGCTGGGACTTCTAAAGGAAGTCCTGAGGCATCGAGCTCTATCGGGTGGTCCACAGGATACTCGGCAAGCGAAAGCGAGCCGGCTATTCGTACTGATTCCGCCAAAAATTTTCCGATGGAGCCCCTGGAGACTGATGTGGCTGACGAGATGTTTGAGGCGACATCATCCTTTGGTATTGTCCTAACCTCTTGGCTTCTTTTGCATGTAGTGTCCCGACTAACCGCAGTCTTGTTACAGGTGTTCGGCCTCAAGATGCATCAGCTTTAAGAGGGCCAGGAGATTTCCCCGAAGGGTCAAGGGGTGACATGAGCGCTTCGACCGCGACTGATGCTGCTGTGCTGGATGCGCTGTACGGTGACCTGCCTTCTTATCGGCCCAAGTCAGCCGAAAGACCAGAGGTTGAAGGGGGAGCAGTTCTGGAGGTGTCTTCACTCTCAACTATATCAACGAGTGAGGTGCCGACAATTTTGCCAAGTGCGGAGCTGAGGGTGATTACAAGCCCTACTTCCCCAACTCTGATAGTTGAGCCTGCTATTCAGGAGATGATTGCCAGCCCTACCTCAGCGGTGGCTAGCGCACTGATTTCCATGAAGACTCCGCAGAAATCACTGACAATCTGTCCTGCTATTGATGTTCCCATTGCTCCTTCCACGATAGTGTCGACCAGGCTGGTGGATTTCTCTGAAGTTACCTCTCTACCAGAAGTGGCTGAGGTTGAGAACGACTACATAGGTGACCTCGTCGATAGCTTTTATAAAGGCTTAGGGCGAACTATCGACCTGGTTTTGAAGGGCTCGACTATGCCGTTCTCAAAGTTAAAGGTGGTCCTCTCCCGTGGCATCGAAAGTATTCGGGATTTCGAGGGGTATCACCAGGCTACTGCTTTGGAACTCCTGGTAGATGAATTTGAGAAGGATGTAGAGGAATGGCGCCGTCTCAGCAGCTCGGACCTGGAGTCTTTAGTTGATGAGCGGTTCGCGCGTCTTGTCGCTCAAAAGCACGAGGCCCGGCTTGCCGCTTAAGAGGCTGCTAAGGCTATTTCTTCTGACTTGAAATCCTTGGAAACAAGGCAGGCAAAGGTCGAAAGTGCGATTGACGCCTCCACCAGTGCTCTTCTTGACGCTGAAGACAAGATTGGGAAGGCTGAGGAAATGATCAGGAAAGCAAATCTTATTTTATCCAAGGCTAAACTGGTGCTTCTTGAAGAAACTGCGCGGTTTGAGCAGCTTAAGGCTCAAAATGAAGAGCTCTCACAGCAGGGACTGTCACAGAGGGCAACTTTGGCGGAGGTTGAAGCTCGTCTGACCCGGGCAATGGATTTCAATGAGGCCGAGCTGAGGTCGCAAGCGCTTGCCCAGGCTGCTGATGACAGGAGGACGAGGCTGGACTCCCTTGGAGAGCGGCTCAGATCTTACAGTGTGCGCTTGTAGCTTCTTGTACTTTATCCTTTTGGAGTGAATGAAAATTTTTTCTTCTTTTATCGAATCTCCAATCTTGTTCTTCTTTCTGAATTGCGGTTCCAAATTGTATTGCAATTTCTTGAGAACATAGTTCTTGTTGGGTTGGATGATGAGACTTGGCTATCTGTCAGTTCAGAGGTCGTAATGACATAACTGGTTGAGACGCCACCAAGTCCGAAGCCGATCCTTGTCGGATCGAAAGATGAGACCTATCTTTTGTAAATGTCAACAGGCTCGGAATTGAGACTTAGCTGTCTGCTGGTTCAGAGGTCGCAATGACATAACCGTTTGAGACGCCACCAAGCTTAAAATTTGGTGATACTCGTCTTTTGTAAATGTCAACGAGTATCGAGGCCTGTCTTTTGTAAATGTCAACAGGGCTCAGGGTTGAGACTTGTCTTTTGTAAATGTCAACAAGCTCGAAATTGAGACTTGAATGTCTGCTGGTTCAGAGGTCGCGATGACATAACCGATTGAGACGCCACCAAGCTCAAGGCTGGCGATACTTAACTTTTGTAAATGTCAATAAGTATCGAGACCTGTCTTTTGTAAATGTCAACAGGGCTCAGGGTTGAGACTTGTCTTTTGTAAATGTCAACAAGCTCGAAATTGAGACTTGGATGTCTGCTGGTTCAGAGGTCGCGATGACATAACCGATTGAGACGCCACCAAGCTCAAAAAGGTGGTGATACCCGTCTTTTGTAAATGTCAACGAGTATCGAGACCTGTCTTTTGTAAATGTCAACAGGGCTCAGGGTTGAGACTTAGCTGTCTGCTGGTTCAGAGGTCGCGATGACATAACCGATTGAGACGCCACCAAGCTCAAGGTTGGTGATACTTATCTTTTGTAAATGTCAATAAGTATCGAGACCTGTCTTTTGTAAATGTCAACAGGGCTCAGGGTTGAGACTTGTCTTTTGTAAATGTCAACAAGCTCGAAATTGAGACTTGGATGTCTGCTGGTTCAGAGGTCGCAATGACATAACCGATTGAGACGCCACCAAGTTCAAGATTGGGATGAAATTTGGAAAAAGGTCTCGTTTTCACGGGGAGAAATGAGGGAATCACTGTCATAGGTTTAATGTTAACGTAACAGCGAAATTTATATGTGGTCTTACCATTCTATGGATGAGAATTGGTAAGTGATTTTGGAGGTCTCGCTCTCACGGGGAGAAACGAGGGAATCACTGTCATAGGTTTAATGTTAACGTAACAGCGAAATATATTTGTGGTCTTACCATTCTATGGATGAGAATTGGTAAGTGACTTTGAAGGTCTCGCTCTCACAGGGAGAAACGAGGGAATCACTGTCATAGGTTTAATGTTAACGTAACAGCGAAATGTATTTGTGGTCTTACCATTCTATGGATGAGAATTGGTAAGTGACTTTGGAGGTCTCGCTCTCACGGGGAGAAACGAGGGAATCAACGGAACTACTCCCTTAGGATTTTTAGCAAATCCCCAGCTGTCAACGGGTTTGATATGCCTTTACCAACTACCGTTGAATTGGGCTAGCCATGCTATTCCCCTCAGCATGATGAGTTGTCGAGGGCTTATGTTGGGCTTAAAAGCCAACATTTTCCTCTGTCCTTAATCGTTAAGGATATTGGGTCGCCTGGTTAACGTATTTGTAACCTTGACTCTCCTTTAAGACAACCAGTATACGGCCAGGTTCCTACTGGTTTATGGTTGTGTGATCTCGCTTGGTGGAAGAGAAAGGCTCTCTTTGTGTGCACTTTGGACACGAAGATCTTGATCAGAGGTGTAGTGTTAACTTGATCATGAGAAGGATCCTTGATTAAGGATAATACTTCTTTAAGAACTTGCCATTGACCGGCATCATGAGTAGGTCGCCATCTGAAGTCATAAGGCGGTATGCTCCGTTTGAATAGACTGTTTCTATGACAAACGGTCCTTCCCATTTAGGCTGAAATTTACCTTTGGTCTTGTACGTCATAATCATCGGTCGTCTGACGGCTAAAACCAGGTCTCCTTTCTGGAAGACCCTCTGTTTGACCTTCTTATTGAAGGCTTTTGAGATTCGAGCTTGATATATCTCAATATGCTGTTGAGCTTGTAACCGCTTCTCATCTAAGGCTTCGAGCTCTTGAAGACGCAATCGATCATTGTCTTCTGATGTGCTCTTGGTGGTTAGAGCGACTCGCAATGATGGCATCTGGAATTCCAACGGAATGACTGCTTCGCACCCATATACCAGGGAAAAAGGCGTATTGCCTGTCGGTGTCCGAACCGTGGTTCGGTAGGCCCAAAGACATTCACCAAGCTTTTCGTCCCAATCTCTCTTGTTTGAGGAGACGAATTTCTTGAGTAGCTTGATGATCGTTTTGTTGAATGCTTCCGCCAAACCGTTAGTGGCGGGATTATAGGCAGTTGAAGCCACATTCTGAATTCGGTATTTATCGCAGAACCGATAGAATACTTGGCTTATGAATTGGGGACCGTTGTCGTGGATGATCCGCCTAGGTACACCAAATCGATGGATGACATGGTGTTTGATGAAATTAACCACATTAGAGGTTTTGACTTCAACCAGTGGTATAGCTTCCGCCCACTTTGAGAAGTAATCGGTTATTGCCAGGATGAACCGTTGACCTTTTGTCGAAGAGGGGCTGATTGGCCCTACGACATCGATTCCCCATGCTTCAAATGGCCATGAAGCAACAGTCAGGTGGAGTAACTCTGAAGGCTGGTGTATGAAATCTGCATGGATTTGACACGCTTTACACCTTCGTGCATATTGGATGGCATCGGCTATCATAGTTGGCCAATAGTATCCAAGTCTGTGCAACCTGTCCTTAAGTTTTGGACCTGGCTGATGAGCTCCACAAGTGCCGTCGTGCGCTTCTTGGAGCGCTTCTTGTGCCTCTGAATGAGAAAGACAACGGAGGAGAACACCATCATATGAACGACGGTAAAGTGTCTTCAAAGTCGGATCGTAGTAGAAACGGAGAGACCTTCGTCTGACGGACGCCGCTTCTTTAGGATCGTCTGGAAGCAGACCGTGCAAAGCATAGTCAATGAGAGGAAAGCGCCAATCTCTCGGCTCAAGATCCGTGGAGACATTATAGACTTCTCGAGTTCTTAGCATGTGCTTGGAGCATACAAGATGTCGAGTTGCGACTGTGAGGTGATACTCGGTGTCGGCTGGCAAGGCTAGTGTTGTTGCTAATGCAGCAAGAGCGTCCGCCTTGGTATTCTGAGATCGAGACACATGCCCGATGTAGAAACCTTCAAATAGGTTAGCCAATTCGATGGCTGTATGGTAATAAGGCACCAAGTCCTCATGGCGGACTTCGTATTCACCTTTAACCTGATTGATGATCAGTTTTGAATCGCCATAAGCTTCGAGGTATCGTACCCCCATTCCATGGGCGAGTTGAAGACCGATGAGCAGAGCATTATATTCTGCTACATTGTTGGAGCATGATTCTGTCAGAGAAAATGCTCTGGGCAGGACATGATTATGTGGGGAGATAAACACAACCCCCACTCCGACAATAATCTTGCCTTTAGGGCCCATTCGCGATGCTCCATCGAAGAACATCTGCCACACTTCCTCTTCTGAGGTTGCATAAGACTCGAAGACTTTATCAGGGATATCTTCGTGAAGTTTTGAATGCTCCGGAACTGGATGAGCAGCCAAAAACTCTGCAAGGGCCTGGCCTTTAACCGCCTTCTGAGGCGTGAAGATCATGTCGTATTGAGACAATAAAAGTGCCCACTTAGCCAATCTTGAATTCAATAATCCTGGCTTCGTCATAAGGAGACGCAATGGGTTACTCTGGAGATGACATGTATGGTCTGGCCGACCAAATAATGTCGTGTCTTCTGAATAGCGAAGACGAGAGCTAAACACTCTTTCTCGATAGGGTTGTAGCGAGATTCCACTCCTATGAGAGTTCTGCTCAGATAATAAATGGCCTGCTCGTGGCCATTGTCGTCCTTTTGAGCGAGGAGGGCACTGAGGGAGTAGTCCATAGCTTTTACATAAAGCAAGAATGGTTTCCCTGATGTAGGGGCCACTAAGACTGGAGGTTTTGTGAGGTACCTCTTGATGTCTTCATAAGCTTCCTAGCAAGCTTGATCCCATACGAAGGAAGCACCCTTTTTCATGAGTCGTGTGAACGGTTGACAGCGGCCTGAGAGATTTGCAATGAATCTTCTGATATAAACCAGCCTCCCTTGCAAGCCTCTAAGCTTTTGAGATTCCTCGGTGGATGCATGCTCTGAATGGCTTTGACTTTGTCTGGGTCAAGATGAATCCCTTTTGATGTGACAATAAACCCAAGGAACTTGCCGCTTGAAACTCCCAAGAAGGATTTTGTCGGGTTCATTTTCAGTTGATGAGTCCGCATTATGTCGAACATCGTTCTTAGGTCGCGAAGATGTTCATTCTTGTTGCGGCTTTTGACGGCAATGTCGTCGACATAGCACTCCACCGTTTTTCGGAGATGATCGCGGAAGATTGTACTCATTGCTCGCTGATAGGTTGCTCCGGCGTTCTTCAGTCCGAAGGGCATTACAGTGTAGCAGTATACCCCCAATGGTGTTCGGAACGAAGTATGCTTCTCGTCGTCGGGATACATCTTAATCTGGTTGTATCCTGAAAAGCCGTCCATGAAAGACATCCTTTCGAACCCGCATGTGTTGTCAATCATGACGTCGGTGATGGGCAGTGGGAATTCATCTTTAGGACAAGCCGTATTGAGATCACGGTAGTCGATACAGATCCGTATTTTCCCGTTCTTCTTGAGGACGGGTACGATGTTAGCTACCCAATCTGGATGTTGTTCCTCCCGGATGAAGCCACATGCAATAAGCTTGTGAACTTCGGCTTCAATAGCTTCCATGATGTTCGGGCGAAACTGACGTTGTTGCTGCTTGACTGGCTTAATGTCGGGCTTGATGTTTAGACGGTGCATAGCGACCTGTGGATCAAGTCCGGGCATGTCTTCGTAGCTCCATGCGAAGACGTCTATATACTCTCTTACGAGTATTATCAATTCTTCCCTTTCTGTAAGTGATAGGCTTTCACTTATAAAGATGGGCTTAGGGTGGTCTTGACTACCCAAGTTGACCTGCATCACCTTATCTTCAGTAGGTGGCTCGCGCAGTTCGAATCTCTTTTTCCATTGAAGGTCTAATTGCTGGGCCCATGGTTCCTCGTCAGTGGCTTCTGCGGGCTACAATTGACTGCTTGAGGTCATATTAGCAGTGAGGTTTTCGAACATCCCTCCTATACTGACATTTGAATCCCACTCGGAGGATGAGGCTGAATGTGATGGAATTGGTTCATCGTCTTTGACTTGAATGGTTGCTGACGATGTGGGTGTAACATACCCCAACCCCTGCGTGTACTATCATAGTAATTTGCAGGCTTCCCTTTAGGCACAAAGTTCCGCATCAAACTGCGCCTTCCTTTTCCAAAATTTAGGCCTGCTCCATGGTTCAAGTCGTACCCCATTTTCTTCATAATATGGCGCGCTGGCCGCGCGTAATGAAAGAATTGTGGAGTGTCTGAATCTGAACTTGAATCTGCGACCGTGGGTCCCCGTGGTTGGGTTCTACCGAAGATTATCGGTAACTGACCTTCTTTGGATGGCGGGATTACCAAGACGGCTCCTTCTGCGGATTCCATGGGCGTACTGGACGCACTTGGCTTATGTAGGGGCATGTGTAGGGAGCTATCCGTAATGGACTCAAATAGCCCAACAGTCGCGGGATAATCAAAAGAAATATTATCATTAATTACCCATTCACCTTCATCCTCTGAAGGAGTATTACATAGGGGATTATTGAGACATGCTATAATTGGTTCGCCAATCAGAATGGCCGGCATGCCTGCTTCGGATTCTGAATCCGCCTCATTGCCGCTTTCATCATCATCTGGCAATGGTTCTTTAGGTGTTCCACCAGCCTCTTGATATAGGAGAGCGTCAGTGAAGTAATTTTCTACCCCTTTGAATGGTTGCTTTTCAACAAAGACAGTTCGTACTGTCGTGTCATCTTCAACATATTTGAAGCATTGGTGCAGAGTAGAGGAGCGATCCAATTGGCATGGATCCATGGTCGTCCTAGCAGCAGGTTATATGACGTGTCAGCGTCAATGACATAGCATGTTACTTCTAACTTCAGGCTCCCGATTCTGCAACGGAGTCGGATTTTCCCCAGTGGATGACTGCTCCCGGCGTTGAAACCGTATATTGTAGTAGTGGTTGCGGACAACCTGTACAGTGGTATGCCGAGGAAGTAGAGAAGCCTTTTGGGGATGATGCTGAGTGCAGACCCCGGATCGACTTGTATTCTTTCAATGCATGTTGAACCGATATATCCGGTGTAGTACAGAGGTTGATCGTGCTTGTTGTCTTTGAGAAGCATATCTTCCGCCGTGAATGTAATAGCAGGCACCTTGGATTGTGTATGATGACATTCTGGGCAAGGAGACTGAACGTCGTTGTTAGGGATCTCAGGCATGCATGTCAGAAAGGATTCTGAATTGGCTAGCGCCTCCCTGAGTGCTTCTCTTGTTTCTTTTGAGAGGCGAAGGAGCTCGTGTATAGTGATACGAGCTGGGATATTGGCCAGCTGAGCCAATATGTCAAACCGAAAGGGCATATCAAACCCTTGGCCTGGTGGTTTCTTCAACATGTGGTCGAATCGTACCTCCTTAGGCCTCTCTTTTCCCTTGGTTGGGATTGGAGTGGATGCTGGTACTTGTACTGACGTCGTTTGATGTTGTGTCTCGTCAGTAGACTTTTCATACCGCCTCAAGTATGATTTTCCGGATCGGGTGCCCATCGGCTGAGGTACGTCGGCCTGCGTTGTGCAAGCATGCTTTTCTCCTTCTGAATCACTGAGGGAAGCTGACGTAAGATTGCCGTCATCTGGCAGGATGGAGATGACATTGCAAGATTTGCCCTTTGATTTGGGCTTCTTTGAATCCCACTGCACGTCTTGGACGAGGTCTAGGTGTATCCACATGACTTCCCCTGTCTCCAATGTTAAGGGAACAAGACCCTTATTATTTTGAGCTTTAGCTGGAGGATGCTTAACTTCCAACCGTGGCACAGGGACTGAATAAGTCCCGTCAAGAACTGTGACCTTTTGGGTGCTGCCGAACTCAAGAGTCACCATATTGGCCGTGACTTTCTTCTGTTCTGTCTTCAATGTCAGGACTCCGGCGTCGACCAGGGCTTGTATTCTGTCCTTGAGGACATAACACTTGTCAGTAGGATGGTGGATCATCCTGTGGTAGAGGCAGTATTTAGGGTCGTTTGTGCGCCCTATCTCATTGGGACGCCGAGCATCTGGCAGTTTCATTTTGTTCCCTTTGTGGAGAAAATGGAATATCGTGACCACCTGATCGTCTTTGAAGGAGTACTGCTTTGGAGGGAACTTAGGCTCCTGATTGTTGAAGCCGCTCTTCTTGGCCTTCGACTGCACATATCCGGATAACTCCACAGACATAGTCTCTTTGCCTTTAGCTTGAGAAGATTGCGGTAGGTCGCTACGCCCTTTGTTGTTCATCCCCCACTTGCCTCTGGGGACGGATGGTTCGAACTTTTTAGCCGACTTCTCGGCTATCTCTGCTTGTTCGACCAATTCCTTCTAGGTGTGGGCTTTGACAGCCCCCATGCGAACTTCCACTTGGTCTAAGAAGTTGTGTCTGCATGTCTGTAAGAGCATGGGTAGTGGCATCCCTGCTGGGCACATCAAGGATAAGTTTCTGAACCGTTCAATGTAGTCACAGACAGATTCGCCCTTCCTCTGCACAGTGGAGAGGAGCTTGTCCATGGTTACTTCAGTATCGTCCTCATAGAAACGAGAGAGGAACCGAGTTTCCAGGTCGATCCAGGAGTTGATAGAGCCCGGGGGAAGACTTTGGAACCAGTCAAATGCCACCCCCTTTAAGGTGCCAATGAATAGCCTAGCCATGACGGCGTCATTGCTTATAACATTACCAGTCTGAGACCGAAAATAGTAGATGTGCTGATTTGGCGAGCTCTTTCCGTCATAGGTATGCAACGTTGGTGGTTTGAACTTTGGTGGATATGGCACCGAATCCCACTCCGGCAGATAAGGACGGACTGCCCCTACCTTCTTTAATTCATCCCTCTGAGCTAGGGATGCGATTTGAGCCTGGAGGCCCTTAAGGACTTCGGCGTCTAAGGAAGAACCCTCCTTAGATTTCTCCGGCTTTGGTTGCTCATTGCTGAAGTGTTCCTCCTCATCGTGATTGCTTCCAGCATCATTGTTATTCTGGTTACTGAGAAGTTGAGCGAGCATCTGTTGAATGTTGTCCAGAGCCTCTTGCTGGGTTCTGAAAGTTTGCTCCTGAGCTTCCAAACGTCGACGAAGGTCGTCGTTAGCATTATCAGCCATATTGACTGTTGCTCTGTCTGTTCGCACCGAGCTAACTATCGCCGAAGAGGCGTACCCACTATCTTCATCATCTTCTTCGTCTGATGACTGGAGTAATCTTCTGGGTTCTGGCGAGGCTAGGGCCGTCGAGGAAGAAGGCTGTTCATAAGTATAGGGTATCGCCACCCTGGATCTGGTGTTTCGGAAAACACCTTCTTCATGCACCAAGACTTCGCCTAAGCCTGGGCTGTAGTCTGGATCTGGGGACTCTCGTCCTCTTCCGGTCATGTTGACGGATGCGGAGGCTGGATCTCGTGAGGTGCTCCTTTTGCGGTGTTTTCTCGGGGCCTGTACCGATAGCCGATCAAAAACTGACCGTCATCTTGGAGGCGTGGCGGGGATTGGTCCCAGCCGGCAATGGACCGAGTGGAGTGTCACCAGCTGACATCCCACTTGTTGACAACAGGGGGAAGAGTTTTGTCTATCCGTCAACAATTTCCTCAAATCAGACCCGGTTAGGTCTCTGCAATCGAGCGCAAAGGCTCTTTTGGATCGCACATGGGACGATGTCCTGCTTCTTTTATCCCTGCAGATGGGATTAGCACTGAATAGTGCTTTGGTTCTAGCTTCGGCATCAGGCGTGAGCTTAGTGCTTGACGCACTGGAAAGTGGAGCACGCTGTGGTGCTTTACCCGCTATGCTCCTGCGAAGGCAATTAGCCTTAGATAGTACTCTGGCTTCAGCTTCGCGGACATGGACCCTGCGCGTACGCTGTGGTACAGTAGCTTCGCTCGTGAGAACGAGGCCGGCGCGAGGCATTGCTGCTCTTAAATTGGACGACGGTATGATTGCCGTCGTAACTTTATGATTGGAGCAGACAGGCATCCTGCCTTTTTCTTCGCGAGAGAGGCGCGGTTCAGGCGTAGCTACGCCTGAAGCTTCGGTTGGAGACTTCTGTTTAGGCTTCCATACCCGCCTTGGCAGAGGAGACTTAGGTTCGCAAGGAACCTGATTAGCCACACGCGAGGCTGAGGGGTGTTGGCAGAATTCTGCTTCCGGTTTCTGCTTTGAAACCTTGGTCGTGGAAACCTTCCTATGCTTCCGTGCTCGAAGCATTGGGCCACCCCCAGAGAGGACTTCTTCAAATCTTCCTTGATCGAACTGAACCACCAAGTTCTCACAAGTGAAGGAATCAGACTGCGGACGTGCTTCCTTGTTGCGCCAAATAACCGCAGTAGGTTCGCAGAGAACCTTTTCTGTCTCCGCAGAGACTTTCCTTGAAGATTTAGCCAGAGGGGCTCTGGCTGCACCGGCTTTTCTGAATTCAGAGTTAGACCCGAAGGTCTGTTCGTCGCATTGCGACACTTGATTCTCGGCAGTGGAGAATTTTTTCCCCAGCGGAGTCGCCATCTTGTTTTCCATTATGTTTGCAAAGGGGAAAAACTTACAATAAAAGGGTTGAGGAGCTAAATTACAAATATTCTTAAAAAGATTACAATTAGATCTCCTCAGAGATTCTGGAGAAGTGTGCCGATAGGAGTCTGGTCAGCGCGCGACCACTTTGTCCCTTTGACGATGCGAGCGATGAGATTCCCTTCTCGCCTGGTTCCGGGAATCAGAGAATAGAAGGTTGGTAGAACCCTCTTGCTGCTTCTCAAAATCGCCTTCAATTAGGAATTCCTTCTCGCCTGATTCCGGAGAGTCCTTGAGAAGAAGGACGATGTTAGGGTATCAACACCCTGGATAGAGAAAGCAATTCTCTAAAAGGTCTCTGAATTTGAGAGCGCACGGTGCGTTGTGAAGAAGCCTCTGCTTGTGGAGTCCTCTTTTTCTCCGATCCTCCCTCCTTGTACCCCTGGCGGGCTATTTATAGGGAGAGCAAGGGTATAATCGTCCCTTGAAAATATGAAAACAGATTGAATCAAATCTGTTTAAATCTGGAAAGTAGCCTTGCTGCGAGGCTAGGATCAGCTTCTGCGAAGCTAGAATTGGCAGGTCGGTTGACCTTCTTGATCCTTTCCATATCGTTGGAGGATTTCCCCTGATCTTCTTACTCGTTTTGGAAGAGTCAAGAGATTGTGGCAATCAACTGCCAAATTTGATCTCTGATTTGATCTTAATTGGATTTGATCTGATTGGATCCGATCTCACCCGGAGATTTGATTGGTCAAAGGTTGACCATAGTAGACCAATAGCGGAGCTGTCAGCATTGAGCTCGTAGCGGAGCTGGAGACGGTTTCTGGTGAAGTCCGAAAGAAACCCTTTGGCGGAGCTGGAAGTCCTCTATGGCGAAGTTTGCGAGTTAGCTTCTTGGCGAGGCTTTGGATGACTTCAAGGCGAAGTTGGGTGATATTAGCCTCTCAAGCGAGGCTATCCCTTTGGGCTCATGCGATGCTAAGTGCTAGCACCTTAGACCTGCTGAGGTCTGTTTAGAAACAATCCGGGTTCACTGTCTGCTTGCTGGATCAGTGGAGTCCAAGTTACTTCCTTGTCCCTCAGAGATGGGTGAGAACTGGTCTTCAGCTCGTCTGTCACTTGTCTTTTGTAAATGTCAACAAGTTTAGATATTGTTCGGACCAATAAGAATCTAGTCTTTTTTAAGTGTCAACACCACCAACAACAAAAAACTCCACCACCCTCTCCTCCCCGGGGGCCGCACACGCCCTTCCCCGGCGACGGCGCTGCCGCCGCCAGGCCACCGGCAGCCACCTCCCTTCCTTCTCTTTTCCCTTTTCTTCTTTCTTTCTTTCTTCTTCATTTATTTCTTTCTTTTCTCTTTCTTTTCCCTAAATAAACCCACATTTTCTACATTCCCTAAAATACCCTCCACCTCATTCTCAAATTACTTCCCCATAATTACAGTCATACCCCTCCCCTTTTAATTCCTATTTCCCCTTCAAAAAATACCCTATTTTCCTCTCTCTCTCTCTCTCTCTCTCTCCCCTTCCTACAACTCTCTCTCTCCTCTCTCATTCCCTCTCTAATATTTATATATATATATTTATGTTTTTTAATATATAAATATGGGCTAGTGGCTTGCTCGCACGGGTTCGCGAACTTCTCAGACTTTAACCAGGTATTTCGTTCCGGTATTAGGCGAGTACATTTCTTTGACATTTCTTGCTTTATTACCATCATTTCATGTCTAATAATTATTGACTGGCTTTTAATATATGATGTCTCTTTATGCAAGTTGGTATGGGTTATATAAATAATTTCTAAAATTTATCATGTTTATAAATAGCTTCCGACCGTTGTTATACTTTGTTGGACCGGTATTATACCGGGTATGTCTAGATCTGCTCCCGCTTTACTCGGCTTCGCATAACTAATTAAAAGATAAATTTATTATTATAAAAATGGTAGTGAAGAGTTTGAAATGTTTATACCGTTCTCCTGTACCATGTGATGTGACCAGTTGATAGCTGATATTTGATGTTGTGACTCTCACCGACATATTAGTTACCTGACCCTGACATATATACACCTGATACTTGCCATGCTATATTTAACATATGATACCCAACACTGGTACTTGCCATGCTATATTTGACATATGATACCCGACACCGGTACTTGCCATGCTATATTTGACATATGATACCTGACACTGGTACTTGCCATGCTATATTTGACACATGATACCCGACACTGATACTTGCCATGCTATACTTGACACTTGATATCAGACACCGGTACTTGCCATGCTATACTTGACACATGATATATAACACTGGTACCTGACATGTTATACTTGACACCTGATACCTGACACAAGTATTACCTGGCATATTCATGATTATTATGTTACCAGACATCTGGTGCTCCTGTACTCCTGAAATCCTGTACTCCTGAACTTCTGTATCCCCTGTACTCCTGTCTCCTGAACTGTTACTCTTTTTAATAGCACAGTCAGACCGGCGTCCAGCAGAGCATGCCTAGTGTCGGGATGACGAGGATGTATCCTAGAATCGTGCTAGCGTCCGGCGGATCCTGAATGGTACTAAGTGCCACACGGAGCAAAGTGCCACACCACACACGTGGTGGGGGCCACCTCTTGAATCCGTGGGGTCCATCTCTTGAATCTGTGGGGCTATCTCCTGTATCAACCATCAGAGCAAAGTGCCACATGGAGCAAAGTGCCACACCACACACGTGGTGGGGGACACCTCTTGAATCTGTGGAGGCTACGTCTTGAATCTGTAGGGCAACTTTCTCCCTCTTACCTGTGCCGCCTGGTGTTTGAAAGTACACCTAGAGGGGGGGTGAATAGGTGTACCGCTAATCTAATGAACTAAATGCGGAAATTAAAACTAATTTGCAACAACACTTAGTGCAACCAACGAGTGTAGCCAAATTTCCCGTGAAGGGCTCTGGACTAACTCCTCTTGATTCCTGTGAATAAGAGTTGAGGCGCTATATGAAGCTCTCGTAGTTAAGCACAAGTGAGGCACACAAGCAAACATAACCAACCATATAGGTATAAGCAATATGAATCAATGCAAGGCACAACATAAGCATATAAGATAAGTAAAGAGAGAGAGAGAGAGAGAGTTGAGAGTCAATGGATCAAACGCAAACAACAAGATGTGTTTCGAGGTTCGAGCACCGAGCTCTACGTCCTTCCACCGAGAAGGATTTCTAATCCACTAACTTGTCCACCTAGGACTCCCACCGAGGGAACCTCCACCGAGAATTTTGGGCAATACAACCGGGAGTACCGAACTCCTCTCTCAACCAATACAACCTCCACCGAGGCAATACAAATGGTCTACCGAAGACCGGAGTACCGAACTCCACCAATACAACCAAATCCACCTCACCGAGAGGGATACAAGAACAATCCACCTCTACCGAAGAGGGATACAAATACCAACCAACTCCACCTCACCAAGAGGGAGTAAACCACAACCTCAACCTCTACCAAAGAGGGAGTCAACCACAAAGCAAAGGGTGGTTACAACAAGGTGGTTACAAAGACCACAAACTATCTCTTTTCCCACAAAACAAATGATCCTATAGAATAGGATAGAGTGATATAGCTCAAGTGGAAATCAAGGTGTTTTGGAAAACAAATAACAAAGAAAAAATCCTTGGGAAAACACTTGCAATATGATAGAAATGAAGATCTAAAGCAATATCCCAAAAACCTATTTTTCCTTGAATTTTCCAAACCCTTGAAAACAATATAAAGATGAAATCTTTAAGCTTTAAAACTCTTTTGAATCTTGTATAAAACACTAGGGAAACTGGAAATTTTTCTCTTGTAAAAAACCTTAGCAAAAATCCAAATAAATCGGGCTTAAATAGCCCTCCATCAAAAACTAGCCGTTGGGGCTTTTTGTCAGCCCTGGCGGTCGACCGGCCGGTCGACCGTAAAAATCCAGAGAGCAAAGCTTTCTGGCCGGTCGACCGCACGGTCGACCGTCCAAGTGCCTGGCCAACGTGCACAAGCTTGTGCACGTCGGTCGACCGCCCGGTCGACCGACTCTTGGTCCGGTCGACCGCCAGAGCCTGGCAGAAGGCAATCTGGGTCAGAAAACTGGGTTTTAAATAATTCTAATAAATCCCATAAAACTTCTAAAAATTCACAAAAATAGTTTCTAACATTATATATGATATACAAACATGTGTTAAAAATTTCAACACAAATATCAAACATATTGAACCATTTTTGTGTTATGAAAAATTACTGAAAACCAAAACCTGTATTTTTTCAAACTTTGATTTTTCAAATAAACTTTGTTCAAAACATATCCAAATACAAAAACATGATACTTAATCATTTTAAAGCATGTTGCATATGGACATAGGTCCAATATACATGAAACATATACATATCATTATTTTTGTCTTTAAATACCAAAATATGTTTTGTTAAAATACCAAAACACTAAAAACTCATGAATAGGCATATCAAAATAAGTTTGTCTAATTAGTTGAAGCATGCATGTATATAGAACATATCTAATATACATTTAAATCATGTAAACTTGTTTTGATCTATCTATTCATGAAAACCAATATCAGATAAACCAAAAACCGAAAACCAAAATCGAAAACATAAAACGTGTGTGTGTTGTGAACTTGAGCATATCACACTATCTAATCTTTACACATAGATCTAAAATAAACTAAAAACTATGGTACCGATGTCTTCTTGAGGAACTCCGTCTTCAAGGCGACTCGATCCAAACCGTGATCCACCGAGCTAGACTCCAATGAGTGCTATATATGATCTTGTTGCTCGGGCTCTGGAATCACCAAGTGAAAGGCTTCAAAACTCCTTGTTGAAGCTAATCACCAACTAATATCTTGATAAAAGATCTGAAACTAAACATCACAAGATTATTAGTAAACATAACTACATGAGTTAATCATCATCAAAACTAGAGTGGAAGGCTATTGGGCCAACAATCTCCCCCTTTTTGATGATGACAAAACTCATGGAGTTATATATGCATGGATTAAAGTTAAGATTCAAAGAAGCTCCCCCTTAACCCATGCATAAGAAGAAACATAATAAATATGCAATGAAGGCTCATGAACATGTATGCAATTGCATGGGGATAAACATGAAACACATCAAATATTTTTTCTCCTATTTGCAAACACAAAACATATATGCATAAACATACCTCCTTTTTCCAAAAACATGCATATATATACTAAATACTTCTCCCCCTTTTTGTCAATCATCAACAAGGGGTCAAAGTAAAAACAAATCAATAAATTCTTCTCCCCTTTTTGTTCGAAACAAAGAACTAACTAAGGGGTCAAACAAACAAATCAATAAATAGATATATGTGATATACATTCATGAAGGGGAAGACGCAAAGTTAACTTCCCTACATATATGCATTACATGAAGAAGGGATGACAAGCCCTAATTCACATAACACATAATATGCAATGTATAAGAGGAGATGTGAAGCTCCCCCTACACACGTGTACCACATAAAGAAGAGTTGTCAAGCTCCTCAATATAGGATACACACAATATGAATCTATATGTAGAAGAGATGTTAAGCTTTCCTTACATATAGGCAATATAAATCAAAACATTTTTCATATTTCTTATTAAAACATTTCGAATTTTCTCAACAAAATAAATTTGATACCAATTAAAAATGTGTCAAAGTAGTACATTTAGATACCAAATGAAAGTAAACATATACCACTTGAAAGTAAATAAGGCATTGATACCAATTTTGAGAAAACAAATAAAATCTTGATACCAATATAAAGTATTCAAATAAGCATCTTGATACAAAAAGATACCAATTGTAAGTATTTGTCAATTAGAGCATATGATATCAAAATAAAATCAATTTTCAACATAAAGTGTGGGAGTAGAAATCAACAGTAAACAAAATACCAATTGAAAGATAAAAATACAAATTTTCTCCCCCTTTATGAAATACCAACTAAAAAGATGCATAAGCTTGTGTTTAAATACCAATTGAAAACTAATCAATTGAAACATGATGGTCATTGAAAATTCAAGCTTTAGCATAAACATATATATGTATGAAAAATTAGATACCAATCGAAATTGATATAATTTGAAGTGAAAGCATACATACATAAAAATATATATGAGTATACAAGAAATGTCAATATTGATACCAATTGAAAGAATCCAATGATACCAATTGAAACAACAATAATATCAAGAGTATATCTCATATTTTCTACCACCCAATCATGCTCAAGTTTAAAATGATTTTTACTATAAAGCAAACATGTGCATGGTCTCCCATCCAACCGCCCTTGGAAGGTAGGGGTTTTCAAAAATGGGTTTGAAAATATTGTATGAAAACTCTACCATGACGAAGAATACGAACTAGTTAAATGGAAAAACTTGTAAACTAGTACGAAATCCTTCAAGCAAGGAATAAAAACAAAATATTTTTCATGAAACATGAAATTCACATGATAGCCAACACTCAAGGTCAATGAAGCATAAATATGACTCATGAAAATAAAATATGAGTAAACAATAAAGGTGAGTGTTCAAATAAAATGTGAAGAACATAATCATGAAAGATAGTCAATAAGCTCATGTGAAATTCCTTTAAACATGAAAACATGAAAAACTAAATTTTCATTAGAAACAAGTTATACTTCAAGGCATATGTATGTTTTGACAAAACAAGAAGTATACATACATATCCCTAAACACAATTTGAGTCCATAATAAAGATTTGCATGAAAAGCAAATGACTCAAGGGGTATACATGTATATCTTAAGGTTTGGCAAAATAAACATATACATGAAGTGAAAACACATGATCATAAAACATGTCCAAAATGGGGAATGCAAGTTTAAAATGCATGAATCATCAAAACTAGTCTATACTAGCACATCTAATGGGTACAAATAAGCGTTCTAGCACAAACATATAAAAATTTATTTGTGGCCCACTATATGTACAAGTATACATCCTAGTTTTAATGAAAACTAACATCTAAACAAGTAATCAAATCATGAAGCATAAAACGAGACATAAATCAACATGATAAACATAAAATCGATCATTATGTAAATCCATATGCTATTAGACCTATGATATACATAATAGCTAAACAATGGTGAGAACACAACATATGGGTCCATATAAACATGGGTGATCTCAAATGCTATATATGCATGTCAAGGATCTAATAATCATGGCATTATCATAATAATCTATAAACATGAAACATGCTATAAACAATGAACATGGAAAGCATGCAAATATAAACGGGAGTTAGAGATCGATACTAAAACCGATGAGGGCACTTCTCTAGTTCTCCAAACCAAGGTGGTCCTCCCTTCAAACTTCCTTGAAAGTGATGCATCCAATTAATCCACATGAAGCTCGGAACGCATCCACCTCAAGGCACCAACGCTCTCACGTCATGCGAGAGCCCACACCTACATCAAATATAATAGGGGTGGTCTTTGGTACCCACACTCTTTTGGGTCCATGGGGGTTAGTACCTTTTCTAACCCAAACAAATTTAGTTGCTAAATTAACATCATGTATACGATCATAGCAAAATTTAGCAAGGTGGCCCTTACGTCCACAATGTGTACATGTGTACACATGAGCATACATAGTGTGATGGATGTGACCGTGAGTAGCATGTGTATGCCGTGGAGGGTGTGCATGCAAAGATGAAACTTGTTTCTTTCGAAACAAAGATTCCAAACGTGTATGACTCAAAACACAATCGCTCAAAGTGGAGCCCAAAAATTCCATATTCTTCTTTAATAAATTTATATCTTTTTCAATTAAAGAAGAAGTGATACATGCAATGGGTGAACTAGGTGAAGCTATCCTAGCATGGCAAACATGTGAATCAATATCAATTTTTAAAGATTCATTTTTCTTTAAACAAATTTCTAAATCCTTGGAAATAGAAGCAATTTTCATTTTTAAAGAATCATTTTCTTTTAAAACAAAATTAACTTTTGAAGACAAGTTTTCATTTTTCTTTAACAATATTTCACAATCATTTTTATTTTTCAAAAATTCATTTTCCTTTAATGCAAGGTCTAGTTGAGACTTCAATGAATCCCTCTCATTTGAAATTTCCTCTTTCTCTTGCAAAACCAAGTCTAGTTTAGAAAGCAAAACTTTATTTTCATTGTTAAGTCCTAGACTTTTCTTTTCAAGAGGTTGTATTTTTCTATCATTTTTCATAAACTATAGAAAGTTCTTCATTTAAAGTGTTAGGATCAACATGCTCATTTCTAGAAGAACTAGCATCATCACAATCTAGTTGAGATTCTGAATATACCTCAAGGGAGTCATTCCCTTGGACCATAAAGCATTGTGACTCGGATTCTCCGCTAGATTCCTCCTCCGGTTGAATTTGTAATTGAAGCTTGGAGGTGGTCAACTTGTTCCAAACTGAAAAGGTGGAATCATAGTTAGAAACAAGCATAAGATATTCTTTGTTTAGCGTGCTTCTAATAGCCTCAAGGGCTAGTGTATTGGCCCCTATATGATTGCGGTTACCAAGATAGCATTTCTTGGTAGCGGCAAGGAAAACATGCAAGCCTAGGGTTTTCAAATACATGGACATCCTAAATTTTCACATGTCAATGTTGGAAACATCAAACATGGGAGGTGACAAGCAATCCATGAGTGTGTGCAAACAATATACGTGCAAATGCAAATGATAGATTAGCAAACCAAGATCTCACTCCTAGGTGGTTAAACCAAATATCAGGAGCGTAGGCTCTGATATCAATTGAAAGTACACCTAGAGAGGGGTGAATAGGTGTACTGCTAATTTAATGAACTAAATGCGAAAACTAAAACTAATTTGCAACAACACTTAGTGCAACCAACGAGTGTAGCCGAATTCCCCGTGAAGGGCTCTGGACTAACTCTTCTTGATTCCTCTGAATAAGAGTTGAGGCGCTATGTGAAGCTCTCGTGGTTAAGCACAAGTGAGGCACACAAGCAAACACAACCAAGCATATAGGTATAAGCAATATGAATCAATGCAAGGCACAACACAAGCATATAAGATATGACAATATGAATAATGCAATGCACAAGTAAAGAGAGAGAGCGAGAGTTGAGAGTCAATGGATCAAACGCAAACAACAAGATGTGTTTCGAGGTTCGAGCACCGAGCTCTACGTCCCTCCACCGAGAAGGATTTCTAATCCACTAACTTGTCCACCTAGGACTCCCACCGAGAGAACCTCCACCGAGGATTTTGGGCAATACAACCGGGAGTACCGAACTCCTGTCTCAACCAATACAACCTCCACCGAGGCAATACAAATGGTCTACCGAAGACCGGAGTACCGAACTCCACCAATACAACCAAATCCACCTCACCGAGAGGGATACAAGCACAATCCACCTCTACCGAAGAGGGATACAAATACCAACTAACTCCACCTCACCAAGAGGGAGTAAACCACAACCTCAACCTCTACCAAAGAGGGAGTCAACCACAAAGCAAAGGGTGGTTACAACAAGGTGGTTACAAAGACCACAAACTATCTCTTTTCCCACAAAACAAATGATCCTATAGAATAGGATAGAGTGATATAGCTCAAGTGGAATTTAAGGTGTTTTGGAAAATAAATAATAAAGAAAAAATCCTTGGGAAAACACTTGCAATATGATAGAAATGAAGATCTAAAGCAATATCCCAAAAACCTATTTTTCTTTGAATTTTCCATACCCTTGAAAACAGTATAAAGATGAAATCTTTAAGCTTTAAAACTCTTTTGAATCTTGTATAAAACACTAGGGAAACTGAAAAATTTTCTCTTGTAAAAAATCTTAGCAAAAACCCAAACAAATGGGGCTTAAATAGCCCTCCATCAAAAACTAGCCGTTGGGGATTTTTCTCAGCCTTGGTGGCCGGCGATCGACCGGCCGGTCGACCGCCAACGGTCAAAAAAATGACCGTTGGAAGCCAGCGGTCGACCGGCCGGTCGACCGTAAAAATCCAGAGAGCTCCGGTCGACCGCACGGTCGACCGCCCAAGTGCCTGGCCAACGTGCACAAGCTTGTGCACGTCGGTCGACCGCCCGATCAACCGACTCTGGGTCCGGTCGACCGGCCCGGTCGACCGCCAGAGCCTGGCAGAAGGCAATCTGGGTCAGAAAACTGGGTTTTAAATAATTCTAATAAATCACATAAAACTTCTAAAAATATACAAAAATAGTTTCTAATATTATATATGATATACAAACATGTGTTAAAAGATTTCAACACAAATATCAAATATATTGAACCATTTTTGTGTTACGGAAAAATTACCGAAAACCAAAACCTGTATTTTTTCAAACTTTGATTTTTCAAATAAACTTTGTTCAAAACATATCCAAATACAAAACATGATACTTAATCATTTTAAAGCATGTTGCATATGGACATAGGTCCAATATACATGAAACATATACATATCATTATTTTTGTCTTTAAATACCAAAATATGTTTTGTTAAAATACCAAAACACTAAAAACTCATGAATAGGCATATCAAAATAAGTTTGTCTAATTAGTTGAAGCATGCATGTATATAGAACATATCTAATATATATTTATATCATGTAAACTTGTTTTGATCTATCTATTCATGAAAACCAATATCAGATAAACCAAAAACCGAAAACCAATATCCAAAACATAAAACGTGTGTGTGTTGTGAACTTGAGCATATCACACTATCTAATCTTTACACATGGATCTAAAACAAACTAAAAACTATGGTACCGATGTCTTCTTGAGGAACTCCGTCTTCAAGGCGACTCGATCCAAACCGTGATCCACCGAGCTAGACTCCAATGAGTGCTATATATGATCTTGTTGCTCGGGCTCTGGAATCACCAAGTGAAAGGCTTCAAAACTCCTTGTTGAAGCTAATCACCAACTAATATCTTGATAAAAGATCTGAAACTAAACATCACAAGATTATTAGTAAACATAACTACATGAGTTAATCATCATCAAAACTAGAGTGGAAGGCCATTGGGCCAACAGTATTAGTGTGATAAACATTCTCAGTGCCTATTAACACACATACACATGCCTGTACAATGATAACTCCTGGAGCACGTGTTTTTTGGTCTCTCCCCTATTCGAATAATGGTACTTGCATATCGGAGTTCAGATGAGTTCTACTGGAAGTGCGGGCTCTAGCGTGAACTATCGGTGTTGTGGGACGCTGGTGGGAAAGGGACAAGAATAACATAAGAACCTAATAACCAAACAACAATAATATTAGGAATGTATGATATTTGGTCTCTCCTTTGTTCGGGTCCTGGTACTCACATATCAGACCCGGGTAAGTTTTACAGAGTGTGAATTCTAGTATGGACTATTGGTAATGTGAGGCACTGGTAGGGAGGTGATTGCAATATCAAACGGTACTGATTATTATTATTGGATAATTAAAATGCAACACTTTTATATTCCAATTATAGTGTTATATCCTGAGTTGACACCTTGCTTTATGACACATGATGATACACTATAGTTCTGTTATTCTTATAGCAACTCAAGTTGTATAACTCAGACGATGGCGACAAGAGATATATGGTATATAAATGAGGGTTTTCTTGTTTGGATTATCCCCTTGACGTATCAGTCCCGTGAATTCATAATCTGAGTTGTACAACTTGTTTTGCCCATACTTGTATTATCACATGTTTAACTTATTTACCGCATGTATCTATGCTCTTCATACTGCCTTCTGTGCATGTTTTCAGCTTCAGATTCATCGATGTATATATGATTTACTGTCGTTCCTTTAATTTCTCTTATGTTATTTGTTATTACTTGTACCTGTGTGTTGGACCACATCACTTGATCATGTACATGTGTACCTATTATGCACGCCATCTGGCTTCATTATATGTACTCGCAGGGTTGTGCCTGACAACCCTGGATTCTCATGTCCAGATCCTAGAGACCAGACCTTGGTGGCCTTGCTGGAGCAGATCAGAGTGCGCAGCGGATCCTTCCGTGATGATCGGGATGCAGCAGAAGCTTGGGCATTATCGCAGCTCTTCCTCCCAGTTCCTCTCCTATTTGGTTCTCGAGACCCCCTCTTGTTGCTCGTGAGCAACTCTCAGCTTTTGTATATCTCTTCATGTATTGTACTTTTATATTTTCTGGTAATGTAATATTCCTGTAATATTGTATCACTTCCTGTGATAATCATGTACTTGTACTTTTCTGTTGGAATGTATATTACCACTGTGCTTCTGTACTTTGATTCTTACCTGTACTGATGCTTAACGTCTATACGTGAGGTCATTTCTGACCTGCATATATACGTCACAGTGACGTCTCCGTATCCGCGGGATCAGGGCGTCACAGTGATCTTGGTTCCATTTTGATTTCATTCTCCTTTTCGATTCTATTTCCCTGATTCTGTCGCTTGGAACTGGTCGCTCTTTCTTGAAGCTAGTAGCAGAGATCAGAGCGTGCAACAGAAGCGTAGTGGACCCATGATGTGTTCAGAAGCGATGTGAAAGCTTATTTGTTTTCTCTCTTGATTTTGATTCTTTTATCATTCCACGCTTTATCGAAATTTCGAGGACAAAATTTTTCTAAGGTGAGTAGAGTGTAATATCCCCTAATTAATAATATTGTATTTCTATTTTTTAATTAATTTTATTTAGATTCACTTATTATTATTGATTAATATATATTGTGCATGAGTATAACTATATGTATACATATATAAAAAGGTATATATTCATGGTTTGTACCTATACAGATATGAGTGTATTTGCAAATATATATTATTATTATTAATCAAATTGATTTATAAACTCATCATTTTCTATTATTATTACTATTAGCTATTTAATTGTTGGTATTAACACTATACTTATTATTATTATTTGCATTTTCCATTTCATCCAAACCCATTTGATGAACCCAATACCCACTATCTTAACCCCCAAACCCACTACCCATTACCTTATATTATTTCCTATAAATATCTCATTATCATCTCCTAACCTAAATTAAAAAAAAAAAATCTAATTTTCCCCAACACGATCACAGCCGCCTACCCCTACCGAGCTCCCCTTCGCCGCACCTCCTAATCCCCTCCACGCAGCCAACACCACCAGCGTCCCCCACGTGGCCGGACCTCTGACGAACTCTGCAACCCCCAGCTCCACCCTCTCCTTCTCTATGCCATGCCGAGACGCCGCCGGAGACCACCATCTTTTCCTTCTCAGTGAGAACCCCACGCAGCCCACACCCGTACCTCTCTTCTTCCTACCGCGAGTCACGACCATCTTCATCAGTGGCAACATCCAGGCCACCATGCCCTACACATCTACGCCAAGAGACGAACCCAAGCCATCTTCTCCTCCCCTCCCCACAGCTTAGTCATGCCTTCTCCATCACCATGGCATAGCCTTTCCTTAGCCTGCACCTTGGCCGAACTCAGGACCATGACAGCCCTCCCATTGGCCGACCTTCTTAAGCGACTCCTCTCCCTATTGGCTGAGCCCCTCCTCCTCATTTTTCTCCGGCAAGCCGACAATCCGCCAGAGCACCGCCGTCCCATACCTGTAGCCACCCGATCTCCTCTAACGAGCCTCCGTCATCGTCCGTCATCTCCGTCGACCCCCACCGGTGAACTCCGTCGTGTCGACCTCCTTGCTGTGACCCTTGTTGCGTGAGCCTCCTTTCTCTTTTCCTATTTGTCTAGATAATGCATGTATGTGTGGGAGTAATTAAGTGTTATGAAAATATTTACATGACTGGGATTGTATATTTTGATGTGTGTGATTTAAATTGTAATATGATAGTATAGCTGAATGTATGTGTATACTTGTATATGTATTTTTGTGAGTGTACACATACGTGTCTGTGTGCATGTGTGTAAGCATGTATTTATGTGTATCGTGTATCCATGAGTGTTTGGTTGCGTATTACAGCGGTTTTGGGCTCGTTCGGGCGATCCGAACTCAGTAACATGAGACTCAGAATTTGTGCCTATTATGAACCCGATACCAAGGCGATTTAAAGGCCGATCCATGAGATGATCCGTAGATTAATACCGGTTCGTGTAGTGAAGACCAGACGAGATTCGGTTCCAAAATCGTGTCATTTCATGTGAGTGTTTGTTCTTGCGTATTTCTTTATTTACTGTTGTCGATATGCGGTTACTTATTACTCTTATCATTTCTTGTGACTTCCTATTATATTTTACCATTTTGATTACTTGTATCACTTCATGAGACATCAATGATTAATCATTCACTTTATTTACGTAATTGATATGAGCTTGTATCAGCGTCATTTCATGTGTTGGTAGTTTTTCGCTGTTGGCTTGAGCCTAATATTGGAATTCCTTAGACTTTGACTTAATTCGGTCTATTGATTGGCTGGATTAGGTCATGTTGAGCATCAGATATATATGGACATTATAATTTGATATTGAGACATTAGACTTATACCATTTCATGTGTAGATAATTCCCACTTGAAATTCGAAACCAGTCGTGATGGATGTTGACTGTAACTTGATTGATCTTGAGTTGGATTGGTTAGCGATTATGGTTAAAGGTTTATATTTTATGTGAACTGTTTATCAGATATTTAATTGGTGATTATTTGATGAGAATTCATTTGGATATTGAGGACAGATTAGACATGATGTTAGTTTTAAGATAATGGATTTCTTTTGCTTGGATCGATATATAGATTTATTTAGAGTTAGAGTTGACCTGAGATTTATATTCCTTTCATTGGATCTTAATCATTACTTGGATATGATTGATTATATTGGATTATTGGTTGTAAGGATCTCTGAATTCTATTCATTGATTAGTTTATTATAGTATAGATGATATCTTGTTAATGTTGAGTGTCAGTATAGACTATTCTAAATTGCAGTTGTTTGAAGATGTTCTTTTAGATATGATTTTAGTATTGTTGATCTAATTGATTCGAGGATAATCAGTAGATTGTATTCATGATCTTGGTTAATTCAGCTAGAGATTGAGTTATTGTGATAGTGATCTAGTTGATATCAGTGAGCTTGTACTTCAGAGTTGATAACAAATATTTGTTTGATCTCAGTTATTGGTGATTAGAGGATTAGAACAGATTGGTAGCGATGAGAGAACTGATTATTGATTTATTGGACTTATGGTTACTATACTGGATTATTTTGATATCGATTGATACTTCATGTTCATGATAATTGTATCGAGACTATGGGTTTAGGGATCAGTTACGGATATCGCTTTACTATAGATGGATGAGATTTGACTGATTCTAAATAGGACTGTATGGTAAGGGATCAATGTTTAGTCCTGTTACTGTATAAATTCATTTACTGAAAGTTACTGGGAAAGGATTATTTGACCGTAACACCCTGTACAGTCTTATTGTTGATCGTATACACGGTTACTGATATTATTCATCGTGTAAATAATTATTGTTGACTGTTATACTGTATTGTTACTGTCACTGTATCGTCCTAGTATTCTACATAACATGGATATTGACTGATTTAACTAGACTACATAATAATGAAAATGGACAACTTACACTGGGATTGAAAAAATTGATAGAGGGGACATCGTTTGTATTTTGGGTGGACATAGGATGCAGGTTGCGCAGCTGACTTACGGTTTCACTGTAGGGTTCCGGGGGATAACTGACATCCCATCTGTTTATTGTTCTACAGTGTTACTGTGAGTATTATTCCACAGTGATACTGTGAGTACTATTCTTATTACTGACAACTTGGCGGTAGGGCCTAGTTCGTGCCAGGCATCTGGCCGTGGTCCTGGTTATGTACGGGACCCAACTAAAGTATGGACAATGTCTCCAACCAATCAGTTTCAATAACTTAGAACCCGATTGACACATATGGTGGGCATAATATGGGATGCGTCTACTGTATGTGGCAATTAGTATTCGCTAATATAATAAACAATAATGAACTGTTCATAATGTATTGCGACTGACTGTAATCACCTGACTGAATTCATATAAGTTATGATAGACATATGATTATACACATGACCATATTATAACCAGACTGGTGACATATGCTAGGTTACACATCTTGACATCAGTTGCTTGTTTACAAATGTATCAGTCGTCTTTTATCTGCAGACTTATTCATGTTATTGATATTCAGTTATCTTTTCTTTTCAGCTTTAGACCTATTGTTATTTTGTACACATGCACGAGCACTTCCCCTTTTCTTATGCACTCATTAGGTCACTTCCCGACGACCCTGAATTCGCACGTCCATATATTGGATGTTTCATGTTATTGATCAGGTGTTCGTTAAGCTCTTATATTTTGCGAGGGGCTGGAGTTTTCTCTCTCTACCTATTTTGGTATTCTTTCTTCCTTTATATTCACGTTTCTATAGTTTCCTTGATTCCATATATTAGACTCATTGCTTGATTTTATTTCTTTATTTCATTTGCTATCATTGTGTTAGATATCTATATGTCATATTATAGTGATATTGATTTACCGTAGTAGATTTTTATAGCTTGTTCGGATTACTTTAGGCTTAGCGTGTATACGTGGGGTATTCTCCTCGCGTATATATGTCACCGACTCTCGTCGCGACTCCATTTTCACGTATTTTGGGAAGTGGGGCGTGACATCGAGTATGATGAAAAAAGTGAGAAACTTTCATTGATTGTCACCTTCAATATAAGTTTCTTAAGAAAGGATTACAATAGTGTCACTCTGCAATTACTCTTCCTTTCTTTTAATCATGTAACTTTCTCTAACCTAAGCTATAAAGAAAATAAAAATTACATTGATGAAGAAATGAAAAAAAACTAAACTAAACCTCTCTCTAGAGTGGTGCCCCTCTGCCTTTGAGGTTACAAGTATTTACAGGAGAAAAAGGGGATAAGGGAGAGCGTAAGGAGATGAGACAGCAAGTGCTCCCCTAATTCAAATACCTAGCCACAAAACGCGGCCAAAACCATTGGCCAGGATTAAGGGTGTGTGTGTCCATGTGTCTTCTATCCCTTTATCCTCTTGGATATTAAATTTCTGCTTTGAAATTGATGATTCATCCTTTTATCCTCAGCGAAACCATTAGGGTCTTTAAAAAATTTGTTTTTCTCTTGAATTTGGATGATACTATCTCATTTGATATACCCGATCTTCAGATAAGATGACCCTTAGAACTTATAGATTTGAATCGATCCCCTTTCTTTTGAACTTTTGGATTTAATTGGATAAATCGTCAATCTCTATCTTTTCTTTCTTAATTAATTGCATGCCACCAAACATGAAAATACATTAATTAGCAGGATTTTATTTGGATATAAATGCAGAAATGTGACACATACGATATGAACACATGTAATGCACGTGTATGATCAGAAGACTTGGTGCCCTATTACAACGCGACCATTGGCATGGCAGAGAAGTTAAAAACTTCTACATTAACCATGTCCCACGTTAGCAAAAATGCCCATGCAGATGTATTAGCATCCCTCGCTGCTTCATTGACCCTTCTAGTCGGAGCTATAGAGAGAGTGCTTATCTACAGTCGTGACTTGTACTATTGCAAATTCGCCCTTGAAGACAGTAAAACTCCAAGAGGAGACCTTCAAGTTAAATAGGTTCTTGAGACTTTGACAAGTCTCAAATCTAGGGATTGGTGATTTCCTTACATCGATTTCATCTTGTATGATATATTGCCTAACGAACCCAAAGAGGTAGCTATCATCAGAAGGAAAGCTCCTCGGTTCTATTACAATGCAATCACGTGAACATTGTATCATCGATCGTATGATGGAATCTTACTCTGATGCCTTTCACAGAAAGAGGCACAGAAGGCACTCAAAGAAGCTCATAACAGTACATGTGGAGCTCACTAACCCGGACCTAAGTTCGGAGATCAGCTTAGAAGAATTGGCTACTATTGACCGAAGATGATCCCTGATGCCATCGCTTATGCTACGTGATGCCATGCCTGTTAGATCTACGGTGACTTTTTTCATCAAGCACCGAGATATCTTCATCCAACGTCTTCTTCATGGCCATTTAAGATGTGGGGAATGGATGTTATCAGACACATCAGCCCTCCAACATCCAAAAGACATCACTTCATCTTGGCCATAACTGATTACTTCTCTAAATGGGCGGAAGTTGTTCCCCTGAAGAATGTAAAGACATCAGACGTGATCAAGTTCATTAAGCATAACGTGCTCTACCGCTTTGGTGTACCCTGACGAATTGTCCAGGACAATGGACCCCAGTTCGTTAGCCAAGCATTCCAGAGGTTCTGTAATGAATTCATAATTCAAAGTGTGTCATCAACGACATATTATCCAGCTGCCAACGGTCTGATAGAAGACTACAACAAGATTATTGGAAATCTACTTAAGAAGTTTGTCTCAAAAAGCTAACATGACTGGGATGACAAATTAGGCGAATGTTTATGGGCTTACCGCACAACAGTGAGAACTCCTACAAAAGGCACACCATTTTTCTTGGTGTACGGACGTGAAGCTGTACTTTCACTGGAAATCCAAATCCCATCCCTCCGAGTTACTTTGACAACCAGGATGACAGACGAAGAGAAGCATCGATTGCGCCTCCAAGAGTTGGAAGCTTTAGACGACAATCTCCTGCAAGCCCAATAGCAAATCGAGCTCTATCAAACTCAAATTTTTAGAGCTTTCAATAAGAAAGTCAGAGAACGGGTTTTTAAGAAAGGAGACTTTATTTTAGCTATCAGAAGACCCATGGTTATGACACATAAAAGAAAGAACATTCCAACCCAAATGGGAAGGACCATTTGTAGTAGAGTCAGTCCACTCAAATGGGGCATACCACTTTATAACTCCAGACGACGATATGCTCATGATGCCGATCAAGATAGATTCTTGAAGAAGTACTATCCTTAAAGGGACTCTTCTCATGATTAAGTTAACACTACATATCTGATTGAAGCTTCACCCTGATCAATCAGATGAATTAAGGTTTGAGATCCAAGATGTTTAGAAGAGCGTCAAAGAAGAGCTTTCTCATTCAATGGATCATATCACGGTAGATCAATGCTGAGCTGACCGAACATTACTAACATCATGATTCAGATGTTAAAGTTTTCCATTGATTTTTTAAAAAGAGGAATACTTACAAAAGAGAATTGAGGAGCGAAATTACAAGTAATTTTTTAAGGAAAGAAACAAAAAATTACAAGTAGATTGCCTCTGAGATTCTGAAAAAGTATGCCGGTAGGAATCTGATCAGCGCGCGATCACTTTATCCCGTTGAAGATGCAATCGATCGGGTGTTCAAGCCTTCTCGAGAGAATCTCCTTCTCGCTTGATTCTAGAAATCTTTAAAGATAGAAGGCGTGTTGGGACCCTGAATGAAAGAGAGTTGAGTCTCTGTGGTTTTGAAAGTTTAAAAGCAAGAGGACACTTTTGCTATCGGTCTCTTAGATCTCTCCAAATTTTTCATCCCCTCTTCTCTCTTGCAAGGGCTATTTATAGCAAAAATAGGGGTGTAACTACCCCACTTGAATTCAGTAAGACAGAAACAATCTGTTAGCTTCGCGTGAGGCTCGAAATAGCCTTGTTGTGAGGCTTAGCGCGAGCTATTAATAGCCATTGTAGCTTAATTGTCTCCACTTAATGTGGGACGAAGTAGGCGGGTGTAACTGCCCACTTAAAGTGGCATTAACCCCACTAAAGTAGCGGAGTTCACCCATTAATCCCTTGTAGGATTTTGAAACGGTCAACTGATGACCTGGTAATGCTTGTGGCGGAGCTAAGTAAGAGTTTCATGCAAAATCATCTTAAAAAACTTCAGGAGAAGTTATATTCAAAGCTTCTAGCAAAGCTAGAAGTTAGCTCATTTGATGAGCTAGGTGAAGCTTCCGGCGAAGCCAAGAAATTAGCTTAGAGCAGAGCTGGACCATACCTCCAGCAAAGTTGGTGAGAAAGCTTCTAGCGAATCTAAGTTAGCCTTCAGTGGGGCTGATTGAAGCTTCATGCGAAGCTAGTGGCTTCGGCCCTTTAACAAGGCTATGAGCGAATTAGCCCCGTTTGGGCTCATGCGAGGCTATATGTTGAACAACCTAGCCTTATAGGCCTGCTTTGGCCTCTGGTGCAACTATAGAATTGGTCATCAGCTCATCCATGAATCTAACTTTTGTAAATGTCGCCGAGTGTAGACGTCGTTCAGACCGGTTAAAGTGCTACCCGGGAGCTTGTCTTTTTGGAGTGTCAATAAAATCCCCTTCAAAGTTTTTATGATTCTATAATGGATTGGTACAGATTCTGAAACACTTTGAATCTGAAGCCTAATATCTAAATTGCTTAAGTCAAGAAAATCCACTGGGTGTGACTGTACGCTAAACTAGGTAACCAGATTGGTTTTACCCTAGAAATTTTCATGAGGAATGAGCTCTTAGCGGAGCTAAGGTGAAGCTTCAGGCGAAGCTAATGATGAGCTCTCAACGGAGCTAGAGTAAAGATTCAAGCGAAGCTAAAAATGAGCTCGCAGGGGAGTTAAGATACAAGCTCTCAGCGAAGCTAAAGAAGACATTTGAGCGAAGTTAGCTAAATTCGCTGCCTTAGTTTTTTTTTCCAACTGTCTTTTCAAATTAAATTGAAACGACAGTTTGCTTTTGAGGAGGCAAAGCTCAAAGTTGAGCGCCTATAAAAAAGACAACTTGGCTGAATTTCAGAGAAGCTTTTCTTCTCTCCAAACTCTTCAAGAATTTTTTTAGAGAACAAGATCTCTTCATCTTCTTCTTTCGAGATCTTCAAGAACTTCTTACGAGTTCTAATGGCACCCAAATAGCGTGCAGGGAAAGAGGTTGTCACCTCTGCAATGGCGTCACTGCCTCTGCCTCCGACCATCGAGCGCCCCATTGCGGGTAGGGTTTCTCCCTTTCAAAAGTTTTTCTTTCCAGGGATTTTTTTTATCTCTTTTGAAGTCAAAATTTGGCTATTTCATGGTGATCCTCCGCGATTCACCATGATTTGGTGATCTCAGGGAGTCGAACTCCCTTAATTTTGATTCTATCGAATTTTAGGGGATTTAGTTCCCCTTTAATTTCATGAATCAAAATCAGAAACCGAAATCTTTTTTTCTCAAGCCTCCATGCGAAGCTAGCCCTTGGGGCTTTTTTGCACTCTGCTTTTGTGCAGAGTACGAAGTTAAGCTTCGTAGCGAAGCTAGATAAAGGGGTTTACCACTTTTGAGTTCCTTAGGCATAATTGCCTCTTAAACTTCCTTGTGAAGCTAGTCCTTTGTGACTTTCTGCACGCTGCCTTTATGCAAAGTGCAAAGTTAAGCTTCAGAGCAAAGCTAATGCGGAGCTAGCTTTGCTTGAAAAGCGAAGCTATGCCTTAGAAATTTGCATTCTTTTTTTTTCTTTTGTCCGTAGGCTAACATGCTTTCTGCTTTCTATTTTTGTAATATATTATACTCTCGGCCCATTGAACCGTCTTTTCGGGTTAGCCAGGAAATTGGATGGGAACGTCAGTTTGTAGTTCCAGGGGCATGATTCTTTATTCATTGAAAGGAGCACGTCCGATCGCGACATCTTGATTCACACGGGAGATCAACACACGATGAGAAGAATACTGACCGTTGATCGGGGGAAAATCACGCACAAAAAGTGTATGTTTTGAAATTGATATTTAAAGTGTGTGTGCTTTGGCTTCCTCAATACTTCCGTTATAGCATAGAGGCTAAAACGAGTTGAATTCATAAGGACGGGAGGCGATAGAAGCTTTACCGGTTGATTCACGTGTGTGTTAAAAGTTCTTCAATATTTGAAAGAATGAAAAGAAAAGGAAACAAAGAATGAAAAGAGAAGTACGGTGAAACAACAAAGAAGGAAAAATATAGAAAAGATTGTATTTGTGATTTTTGCTATATTTCTAAAACAAAGTGAAAAAGAAAGAAAACCCATGGCTACTAACTTCTAATAACTCCACCAACGTGCTAACCTCTTAGTGATAGTTACCTCACATATATCATTGGCCATCACTAGTCCTTGATTCAAGAGCGTTACAAAACATGGCTCATATGTTAACTTTTATATCCAAATTCAACCAACAAGTGCAAGCTACACCTAAGTCATCAAAGCCCAATAAGAGCGTGCATGAAATAAAGTAATGTTAGCTGGTTAGAGATTTAGATGTTAGAGTGTTAGATCCATCATCATGAGCCATTAATGGCTCTTGCAAGAGCAAGGCCAAGTAGAGGCTGTTAGATTCATGTGAATTATCAAGTAAGAAGTTAGCAAGTTAGCGGTTAGTAGTTAGTTGCCATGAGAGAAAAATTAGCTGCACATGTAAAAGGGATTAGAGAGAATAAAACAAAGATAAGTTAAGAGAGCACCTTTCATAGATTGTCACCTTCTATTACAAGCACTCTTGCTTCCCAACATGTACCACTCTCTCTCCCTATTACAAGATCTACAAGAAATGAAAAATACAAAGGTGGAAGAAGAAGAACACTAACCTAAACTACCCTAAACTACAAAATGGAGATGAAAACTACCCTAAACTTTGCATATCTTGCTGAAGGAGAACCCCAGGGGTATTTATAGGTATCAAGAGAAAGGGAAGCAAGGGGGCAAACCCTGGCCCAAAGTACGGGCGCGCCGCGTTTTCGCGACTCTTCTAAGAGCCGCGCACGTGGCGATTTCTGCCGCACGCTGTCCTGTCTGTCCCCTATCAGATGCAGTTCCTGATTTTTAGTTTTGGGCCCCTGGTTTTGACGAATTAGCTCTTCAAAGTCAATGGCTATATTATAGGCTTTTAATCACCCATTAAATGGTGATTTTGGGTCTTCTTCTTCATTGCACACCATGGACCTAGAAACATACAAGAGAGGTATTATTAGCAGAATTTAATATGAAATAAATGTGAAAATGTGGTATAAAATATGCAGTTTTAGAGACTAATCACACCCCCACACTTATCTTTTGCTCGTCTCAAGCAAAATAAAAAATTAAAGGAATTATTACACCACTTTCGTAGGTGACGCGATTGCACTGAGCATGTGCAATAAGCCGTTAACCTCTAGGCTTCTCCTAGAGGAGGAGTTTTGTCTCCTGAGGGCTTTCAGCGGATTACACCCACAAAATCCATAACAAAAGAAATCAAATGTTAGTATTTTTAAAACACATTTTGAAATAGAGAAAAGTGTTAAAATATTTTTACGAAAATATAAATGATCCAAGGTCATAGGTTAACCAGAAATTATTCTTCCTTAAACTAAGTCGAAATGCAAAATCTTGTTATAAATTAAATGTAAGAATTTAAAATTGAATTGATTCTTTGATCTTTCATAAAACTCTTAGAAAAATATATACTTTGTGAACAGTGAAGGTTTTTGGGATATCGACTCTAACTTTCATGCCATTTATTTAATATATTTTTTCTTCCTTTTTTTCTTTTTTTTCTTCTTTTAGTTTTCTAAGGCTTTCTTATTTACCCAGGTAGTGAGCCTTTCGCCGATGACTCCCAAACCGGATAATCTTAGGGCACCAGATGAGAAAACATCCCTCAGACTTAAGGACTCGAGTAAATAAGGCCACAAAACTAATGGGGATTATTTTGTTTTTATCCACCATTTTGGGTATGAATAATCATGTTTCCTGAAGGATAATTACCCAAGCTTCAATAAGTGGTTTCTATTATCATTTCATTTTTTTTGTTATATATTTTTTTATGACATTTTCAGTCTTTGTTTCAATCCCAAAAAATTGTGTAAAGTGTGAAGTGCATAAATCTAAGGCAAAAAATTCAAGATTAAGTTATCTTTTCAATCTTACTTTCTTATCCTAAATTTAAACAAGATCTATTATTTTGACTTCATTTAAAAATTCATAATTTTAGGTCTTCCTAATTCCTAAGATAATCTTAATTTTTTTTAAAAAATAAATCAAAACTATTTCCCTTATGTCAAAAAGTTTTGTAAAAAGAAAAGAAAAGAGTTTTTATACAAAAGAAAATTTTTAAAAAGTTCTTAAAAATGAAGTGTAAATGGAAGAAAATATAAAACTAACTACGTTAGTAAACCCTCCCCCTCACTTATCCCATGCATTGTCCTCAATGCATCGTGAATATGTATATACATGAAACAAATAGAGAGGGAAAAAAAATTACCTCATGGTGGTGGTTCCGGTGGTGGTCTGACTGGGCCAAGCATTGCGACCCAATCAATATATCGTGGATCTTGCAGAAACCCACCAATGACCTATCTAATATGACCTAGTAAAAGAATGATTGAATGAATGGTCTTATTGAAAAAAAATTTCCCTATCTAATTTCTAATTTTTAAAATAATTACTGAGTCATGTTTGTCAACTTTCTTGTCCAACAATGAAGTGTGATTTTGAAAGATGATTGATTTGAACTCAAATGGAACAGGAGTAATAACCGACACTGACTCGGGCATTTGATCAGATCAAGTCGAGAGTCAACAATGAGAGTCAAAATTGGCTCAAAAATGGGGTCCAGACCAAAGAATTGATGTTCACACACTTTCCTCATTAATGAAGTGTGATCATAAGATATTGGTGATTCAATTTCATAGTGTACTGGTACAGGATTCAATGTTGACTCCGGAATAGAGAAAAAATCTGGTAAAGATACCGGAGTCATTGTTGAACCAAAAAGTGAAATGGAATTACCAACGTGAGGTTCAGGATCGCTTTCAAGCTCAAGTTCAATTTCGGGAAAAGGATAACTTGCCAAAATGTCAAGGTAGTTTTCAAGATTTTGGGCAAGTTCAAATGGATGTAATGAAAATTGAGTCTTGATTTTTGTCCACGGAAGGAATGTGAATGGGTGAAATGATCGATTCAAGTTCAGGAAGTGTGGGAATCAAAATTGGCTCAAGAACGTCACTCAGTTTAGGTAACACTACAGGAGTCGATATTGATTCAATGAATGAACTCGAATCGCTAACTTGAAGCTCAGGTTCCCATATTCATCTTCAAGTTCAATTTCTAAAAATGAATAACTGGTCAAACTATCAAAAGGTCGATGTTGGTCAAGTTTAGGATGATATGATGAAATTGAAGCTGGATTTTTAAAATGACATGATTCATGAGTCGTATGAACATTTGGTGGACATGGTAAGTCAATCGTATTTTTTATTATACGCTCGGTCTCTTGCACGCACAAATTCCATAATTTTTTCCCACAATGATTTTCCTTTGAGTCGTTCTGGAAAAGAACTACATGAATTTTGAAATTTTGGTGGACATGATAAGGTTACCATTTTTTCAAATTATTTTTGGGCCTCTATCACTTCTTCCAAACTCCTTTTCAATGATGAATTTTTTACAATCGGTGGTTCAGGAAAAGGAGTATATGAATTAAAATCGGGGAGTGAATATTGTGGAAATTATGCACAAGATGGTTGAAAATTGGACTCGGGGTAGGTGAATCCCCATGAACTCTGTGAAGAGTGGAAGTCATTTTGAAAAGTATAGTCATATGATTGGGGATATGGGTCATATTGAGTCAGATAATCCCAACTCGACATATATGGTTCGTCCATGTTGTACATAGCCGGGTTGGAGTTATTCGAGTCATATGAGGTCGGGGTGAAATATGGATTCATATTATGATTGAAAGAATTATTGTTGTTAAAATCTATTTCACAATATACAAAAAAAGAAACAAACAAACAAACAAACAAAAAGAAAAAGAAAACAAGCCTATGCTACGGTTGACTTAGACCTAGACGACTCCTAACAGGTTAGACTGTCCATGGGGGGTACATTATCAGAATCTGACCACGAGTTAATCGGCCAAGTAGGGGCAAGATCAGTGGGAGGTATCCGTGCCGGAGCAACGGGCCTAATTATGCCAAACTACTGTTCTTCGAGGTTTCGCCTCTCAATCCCTAACCTTAGATACTGATTTGACAAGAGTCAACTTCTAACAATTTTCCTCTTAGGTCAATCTCCTAAATGAGTCCGAGATGTTCCTGTTGGCCCAAAGGCCCATCACTCTAGTTTTGATGATGATCAACTCATGTAGTTATGTTTACTAATGATCTTGTGTTTAATTAGTGACAGATTCATGATCAAGATCTTAGTAGGTGCAAAACTTCAACAAAGGATTTAAAGTCAAGTTTTGGAGCTAGCACGGTGTTTGGACCAAGTCAAGAAGGCTTCAAGTGAAGACTTCAAGAAGATGAAGACTTGTGTCTAGGTATAAGATTTTACTTTTAGATAAAATGTAAAGGATAGAGTAGTTGGTGAATTGCTCAAGTACATATACACACACACTCTTGATTTAGTTTGTTTGACAAAAGATTTTCTATTTTAGAAAATACATGTTTGGATTTTGGTTTTCTAGTTTTCATATCTTTTATCCAAAATCAAGTTTAATGCTTAATGTCAAAAACTTAGATATTTCACCATGTTTGTGTAGTGGATCATATCCATACACACTATGCTTTAATAGAGTTTAAATATCTTGTTTTTGTATTTAGAGAAGTTTTGAAAAAACAAGTTTTGGAAAAATAAAGTTTTGGAAAATACTGTTTTTAGTTTGAGCCATATTTTCCAAGTTACAAAAATAGTTCAAAACATTTGTAACATGCCTTGATTTTGTGCAAGCATGTTTGTTTATCAAAGTATAACATCAAAACTATTTTTGTAGATTTTCTGTGATTTTATGGGATTTTATTTTATTCAAAAAGACCAAGTTTTAATCCCAGATTTTCTATTACAGGCTTCAGCCAAGTCGACTAGTCGACCTACCAAGTCGACTAGGGCTGAAGTCGGTCGACTGGCTCGGTCGACCGACGTGCACGGACGTGCATGCCTTGACCTGGCAGATGGCCGGTCGACCGACCCAGTCGACCGGATCTGAGAGCAGTGCTCTCTGTTCTTTTCGGTCGACCGGGCGGTCGACCGGAGGCTCCAACGGTCGGATTCTTGACCGTTGGCGGTCGACCGGGCGGTCGACTGACAGGTCTGACAGAACCCCAACGGCTAGTTTTCCAGACTCTATAAATTTGGGGTTTTGGGCATTGTTCTTCAACAAGATTTTTGAAGACTTTTAGAGCCAGTTTTTCCTACTCATTTCAAAGGTTTTTCTCTACAAAATTGAGAGCTAATACTTCCAATCATAAGGGGAGTTTTATTAAGAGTGTTTAAAAGAAATTTCTTGAGTTTTCCTCCACCATCTCATTCCTTGTTTTTCTCACACATACACTTGAGCTATCCATTGCTATATCTACCTATAGGAGTTTGTTGTGAGAGGATTTTAGGTGATCAAGAGTTATGATCACCAAAGTTCATCTTTGTTTCTTTGAGGAGGCGGACGTGTGTGTTCGCGATTATTTCGGGTCCTAGTGTGGACTTTGTGTTTCGAGTTCGGGTGCGAACTCCGTGTTTGAGGTGCGGCCTCGGCGAGCTAGTGGGCTTGCGTGTGTACGGACTAGGGAGTCCGAGAGTTGTAGGTGTTGTGGCACCGGGTGATCCAGTGGGATCGATTATAGTGGAAATCCTTCGTGTGTCGAAGGCGGGGATGTAGAGCAAGGGTGCTCGAACCTCGAAACAAATCCCTTGTGTTTGCAATTGCTCACTCTCTCTCTCTCTCTCTCTCTTTGTCTGTTGTTTATATCTTGCATGCTTAAATTGTGTTCATCTTTATATGCATGATATACTTTTGTGCTTAATTGTTATATTGCTTGGGGATTGTTTGCTAACACTTGTATTCAACCAAGAGAGCCAACGCGGAATCTCAACCCTTATCTAGGGGAATCTATAGGAGTTTATCCAGAGCCCTTCACGGGGAATTCGGCAACACTCTTGTGTTATGCGTGGTGTTTAGTGTAAGAGTTTTGTTTAGGTCATTATAGTTTTTAATTCCGCATCATTTGGCATTTAGTGACCATTAGATTAGCCATCACCTATTCACCCCCCTCTAGGTGAACTTTCAGTTCCTAGGGGTCAACGTCTAGCAATTTTTTATTTAGGCTTGGGTTGCGTGAGTGGGGAGGTGATTTTTGGGCTAAGGGAGGGTAATGACTTCCCCACCTTATATTGTAATTGGTTTTGCCCTTAAATTCAATTCGTGTAAGTGTGCAATATAGATAAGAATGAACACAAAAAAGCGAGTAAATCACTGAAGTGTTTGTCCTAACTATATGCAATGCAATATGTACACCTCCGTCAAGATCACAACAACACAGGAATAAAATACAGTATATTGTAACTGAAATTGACACGTGCCTAGATGCAAATGTTAAACTATTTTAAAGCATCCAGTTTTCATATTTTAGTTCTTAATTATTAAAGTACACAGGTGATATAAACAAAAACTAGCAGCAGAATATAAAAATATACAAGAATTTACCCAATCACACAAGAGTAAGTGTGAACTTCTGCAATGCTAAAGAATTTGACCTGCACACCAAAAAATAAAGAAGAAAAGTTAACAAAAATGTGAAATCAAACTGTTCCCATCCCCGGCAACGGCGCCAAAATTTGATCGGGGAAAAACCGCGCACAAAAAGTATATGTTTTGAAATTGATATTTAAAGTGTGTGTGCTTTGGCTTCCTCGATACTTCCGTTATAGCATAGAAGCTAAACGAGTCGAATTCACAAGGACGGGAGGCGATAGAAGCTTTACCGGTTGATTCACGTGTGTGTTAAAAGTTCTTCAATGTTTGAAAGAATGAAAAGAGAAAGAAACAAAGAATGAAAAAAGAAGTACGGTGAAACACAAAGAAGTGGGAAACATAGAAAAGATTATATTTGTGATTTTTGGTATATTTCTAAAACAAAGTAAAAAAGAAAGAAAACCCATGGCTACTAACTACTAATGACTCCACCAACATGCTTACCTCTTAGTGATAGTTGCCTCACATGTATCATTGGCCATCACTAGTCCTTAGTTCAAGAGCGCTGCAAAGCATGGCTCATATGGTAACTTTCACATCCAAATTCAACTAACAAGTGCAAGCTACACTTAAATCATCAAAACCCAATAAGAGTAAGCATAAAATAAAGTAATGTTATATTGTTAGATATTTAGATGTTAGAGTGTTAGATCCATCATCATGAGCCATCAATGACTCTTAGAAGAGCAAGGCCAAGTAGAGGCTATTAGATTCATGTGGATTATCAAGTAAGAAGTTAGCAAGTTAGCGGTTAGTAGTTAGTTGCCATGAAAGAAAAATTAGCTACACATGTAAAAGGGATTAGAGAGAAGAAAACAAAGATAAGTTAGAGGGCACCTTTCATAGATTGTCACCTTCTATTACAAGCACTCTTGCATCCCAACATGTACCACTCTCTCTCCCAATTACAAGATCTACAAGAAATAGAAAATACAAAGGAGGAAGAAGAAGAACACTAACCTAAACTACCCTAAACTACAAAATGGAGATGAAAACTATCCTAAACTCTGTATATCTTGCTGAAGGAGAACCCCAGGGGTATTTATAGGCACCAGGAGAAAGGGGGGCCAGGGGGCAAACCCTGGCCCAAGTTCGGGTGCGGCCGCGCTCGTACGGCCGCAGAAACACGGAAAAAGCCGCGTTTTCGCGGTTCTTCTAGAGTCGTGCGTGCGGCGCTTTCTGCCGCGCGCTGTCCCGTCTATCCCTTATCAGATGCAGTTCCCAGTTTCTGGTTTTAGGCCCCTGGTTTTGACAAATTAGCTCTCCAAAGTCAATGGCTATATTATAGGCCTTTAATCACCTATTAAATGGTGATTTAGGGTCTTCTTCTTCATTGCACACCATGGACCTAGAAACATACAAGAGAGGTATTATTAGCAGAATTTAATATGAAATAAATGTGAAGATGTGGTATGAAATATGCAGTTTTAGAGACTAATCAACCCTGCTCCTCTAGAAGATCGTGATCGAAAAATTTACCGGAAGCCTGCTTTATGTTTGGGGATGCGGCGCCTGACACAAAGCAGCAGCTGCTAGCCAGAGAAGAGTAGTGGATTTTCACTTTAAATGGCGAGAAGTATTATCTTCTATCGAGAAAACGTCACTTTCCACTGTCCTTCTTCCAGTGTATGACAGAGCCTAGGAAGATGAATTGGCAGGTGACTTGGCCTACTGACTCGGTCCACGTGGGAATTCTGACGGCTTCCTCTCACAGTTACAACAGGGCAGGTCCCCTTCGGTGCATACTAGGTCTACATCCTGGGAACGTTCTACAAGATATCCCGATGGGGGGGAACCCGGCCATGGCCTTGACTTTCGGCAACCAGTTCTTAAAGGTCAGCGGTAATTATACGGCAATGCACTTCAGGGTCCCGGGTTGGATTCATCCTCCGAAGGTTTGGTCGAAAAACTTGACTTTGTACATCCTGGCTCACTTCGGAGAGGCACTGGAAAGACTCGGACTCTGCGAAGCTGTTAGAGCCACATGCTACAGCATTCAGATGAGCGTTGCAAATTTTTACGCCATCTTTGAATTATACTGCCCAGCCACAGGAACTTTCTTCACTCCCATGGGCGAGCTGGGTATGGCTTTGCATGAGATGTGGGAGGTCTCTACCTTGCCAATGGGATCCCTTCCCTATGAGGAGTATTTCTCCTGCGAAGCGGAGCTAGCGTTACTAGAGAAGCAGGAGCCTGCCTTGCTTGAGACTTATAGAGAGTTGATGCGCCACTTCTACATCTGCCTAGATGTACATAGTGGTTATGAGGGAAGCTCAAATAGCTTGAAGAGTTGGGTGGATTATCTGTTTCTGACTCTAGAGGAAGCTCCCAAAGAAGCTCGATTAGGGGTGGTAGAGGAGGACATCCTTCAAATGATGAGGGAGCACAACCATGGAGACGTCGTCTTGGAAGAAGATGATGGTATATATGAAAAGGGAGATACTCGAGAGTTTTCATCATTAGGCTCGTTAACCGATATCGCAGAAAGCACTTTTGGCCGACTTTCTGTCGGTTTGGTTGAAGAGGTGTGTAGTGCCATCTCCTTCCAACGATGCCATTTTCCTGAGGGCACTGCTTCTGACCGTTCGCTTGGTGCACGGTCGCTCTCTGAGGCTACTCCCGGCTATGGTGTGTTGTATACAGTGAGTCTTCGTGCACTAATGGAAGCTTTCTGTGGGCCACCCATAACGAAGAGGGATAAAGGAACAGTATTACCTCGCAACAGGCCAAACCCTAGGGTTGGATTGCCACACACATATTTGATGGCATGGTTGCTTTGCATTGTCCAGCGATCATCCAACCTGGGGAAGAGCCTTCAGAAGGTGTTCGAATCGCGCACATTCGCCGGTTTGAAGGGTCTTCATGGAAGCGAATCTATGTGGTTACAGTCCGCAAACTGCTGTGTCTCCATGACATGTACAACCTTTTCTGATGTTTCCCCTACATTCGAGAGACTGGTTATGGTGAAGAGTTCAAGGATGCCAGAGATGGTAGAACATCACTGAACTGCAGAGTGTTCGAGTGGCTTGTAAGCATCAGGCCTTCTTACTTGGTATACCAGAGCAGAGACATCTGCTACCTGAAACCGTACGTCCCCAGCCGTTTTGCTCACCAGTTTGGATACGACCAGCTCTATGTCGGCAATTCAAATGCCAACTTGGCCTTCATGGGGAGCCTGATCGATGGTGCTCGAGCTTGGCGATATTTTATTATCGGTCGCACTGAAGCACGGCTGTGCATGTCGTTGAGAACCCCAAACCTGCTAATGACTTTGGGGTTCTGCCAGTGGTACAAGACCTCCAATTCTGTGCCAACTGGGTTCAACATTAACTCCTCCAGTTTGAAGTGGATCTTTAAGCAGATGAAGTAGGAGCTAACTGAACAAGGGGAGGGCAAAAGAGTTCGAGTGTCAGGCCTTCCTGAGTTTATCGCTATCGTTAACAGTGAAGCTTTTGATACTGAAAGCCCTTATTTTGAGGATGTTCCTAGCGCTAAGGTACCGCGGGATTTTCCTTGTGAGGTAGGCACGACTCCCATGGAAGAAGTAGAGATGGAAGAGGTAGAAGAGGAGGAAGAGGAAAACCCAGATGTCCATTTCAAGCGAAAGCGAGAGAGCGAACCTCGCAGGAAGGGGGTGGTAAAGAAACCTCGCCGCCACACTCCAGTTATTGCGGAGAGCAAATTAGTTGCGATTGTTTCTCCTCCTGCTTGGTTAGTTATAAAACTATCAGCGTAGAAGAAAGTAGCTGAAAAGGCTGCTCCAGGCTTGGGTAAGATTAGTTCCCATTTGTAAGATTTTTTAATTATTCTCTCTTCTCGGACAGCTAACTTGTTAATTTGGGATACAAGAGCCGAGATCGCGGGGGAACAAGGAGATTACTATGATCCACTATTCACCTACAGGGAGGGTGACAAAGCTAGTTACTTCATCTCCAATGAACCTAGGGGTTGCGCAGCCGACGTTGGTCCCTCCGGTGCTGCGAGGGCAAAGAAAGCCAATGGCTCGAGTTCAAGGGAATTGGTCGCAAAATCTGTGGCGAGTGAAGGAGGATCGGGTGCCGCTACAACTACTGAGGCCTTCAGAACTTCTTCCTGAGCCAGCCTCTAACAATTTGGTAGAAACTGATGCTTCTCCCGCCACTGTCGGGGTCTCTTCTATGGAGCCAGTCGAATTCAGCACCATCGTCGAGGCAGCCCCCAAGGACATTGTCAAGGAGGCGATTAGGGCCATATCTATCGTGACTTCAGCTGCTTTTTTGTAAACGACCCTTGCTTGCCTCCCACCTTTTTTTACTTATCTTTATCCTAACAAAATACTTTGGCAAGTATTCCGTCTTTAGCCGCATTAACTTCAAAGAAGCTGGTGGGCCTTTCTGGGGAGGTCAAGGAGGAGCCAAGTACCTCAACTACTGTAGATGTCACGAAAGTAGATGTCCTGTATTGCGATCTGCCTCCTTACCAACCAGAGTCTGCTGGTGATTTTACAGCAGCTGAGGAGATAAGGGTTGCTCTCCCTTCTAAGTTATCGACGGAACCGATCACCTTTCCATCTAAATCGGTTGGCAAGATGACGGTGGTTTCCATGATGCCGCCAATTTTGGTAACAACCGATCTCAGGGTAATTACCAGCCTGACATCTTCGATGTTTATTGTCGAGCCAGCTCTTTTTGGAGTAGTCACCAGCCCTACTTTCGTCGTGGCTAGTGTATTGGTGTCGATGAAGACTCCTCGATTGCTAGCGATTCCTCGTCCATCTCTGACCAATGTTTCTGCCACTTTCTCCACTGTTATAATGGTGAAACTGGTGAAGATTTTATCTTTGGGGATTACTCGCTCGCCGGGAGTAATTGAAGCTGAGAGGGAATTTGTGGCGAAAATGGTCGACAACTTCTATAAGAGCCTGAAATGATCCATTGCCTTGATTTTGAAGGGCTCGACCACTTCGTTTGCAGCTCTGAAGGTGGTCCTCTCTCGTAATATTAAGAGTATCTGAGATTTCGGAGGAGATGACCAAGTCATTGCATTGGAGCTATTGGTAGAGAAGTTTGAGAGGGACGTTGGTGAGTGGCATGGCCTTAGCAGCTCGAACCTGAACCCATCAGTAGACGAAGCTCTTAAACGTCTCATGGCTCAGATGCAGAAAGCTCACCTAGAGACACAGGAAGCAACCAAGATGGTATCTTCAGACTTGAAGTCCTTGGAGGCAAGGAAGGTAGATATATGTGATGCTATCGATGCCTCCAACAGTGCTTTTCTTGATGTCGGGATAAGATTGAAAAGGCCAAAGAGATGATCAAGAGGGCCAATCTTCTCTTGTCCAAGGTTGAACCGGTGCGTCTTGAGGAGACTGATCGGTTGGAGAAGTTCAAAGCCCAGAACAATAAAGTCCTGCAGCAAGAGATGGAGAAAAGGTCAACGCTGGCAAAGATTGAGGCTCGTTTGTCCCAAATGGTGAACTTCAACGAAGCTGAGCTGAGATCGCATGCATTCATCAAAGCCGTTAAGGAATGAAAGTGCAGGCTGGCTACTCTCGAAGAATGGATCAAGTCCTACGATACACAGTTGTAGCTTGTAATCCATGTATCCATCTTCTTTTTTTAATCAATAAAAAAAATTATTTGACTTTTCTATTGTATCTCTGCTTGTTTTATCTTTCGAGTTTACAGTAATTTCAAGTTAAATATTAGCTCTCAAAAGAAACAAGATGACGATATAATCTTCCAACTTATACCATAAGAATATTCACTAATCTATTCAGAGGTTGAAAACGTGATAGAATTAGTTTATTTTATAAATTATCACCAATAAATTTGAGTGATGACTCGATTCAAATCTTGTTGGGGATGTGAATGAAATAAAGCAAACCTGATGGTCTTCCTGTTCAGAGGTAAATATTAACATAACAGACCAAATATCATCAGGATATGAACTACGCATCACAAAACGCGATGAAGTCCTGAGTTTGTTAGTTTAGGGGTGACAAACTGGATGAGACTGGTTGAAGATTACCAGATTTAAGATTTAGGTAACGAACTGGACATAACGACAAGAATGAAAAGGTCTATACTGGACTGGAGATAATGAGACTTAGCTATCTGTTGATTCAGAGGTGATAAACTGGACATGATCGATTGAGAAACCGCTAATCTCAGAGCGTTTGTTATTCAGAGGTGTTTAACTGGACATGACAATAAAGCTTAAAAGGATGAATCCGGTTTTAGGGACCTGTCTATTCAGAGGTTATGGACTAAACATGATAGACTAAGACACGCTAAATTCTGAATCTGTTGTCAGAGGTAGTCGTATTGGCAGCTAGCCCACAAGGGACTGCAAAGGTGGATCAGATCTTGGCACCCGTTGGTTCAGAGGTGGTTGACTGGACATAACCAACTAAGAAATACTAGGCTCACAATCTGTTGTTCAGAGGTTTAATGTTAACATGATAGCAGAAGGGAAGTCCATGGAGGACTAAAGGATGAAGTTCGGGATCTGATTGGTTCAGAGGTGATGAACTGGATATGACTGTTCGGATACTACCGAATTCAGAGCCGTACTGTTCAGAGGTGATGACAGTACTAAGAGGTAACCTGGCTGTCTGTCGGTTTAGAGGTGATAAACTAGACATGACCAATTGAGACGTCACCAAATTTAAAATTCTGCCATTCAGAGGTGATGAACTGGACATAACAGCAAGAATGAAAAGTCCCTACTAGACTGAAGATCGAGACTCGTCGGTTCAGAGGTGATTGACTGGATATCGCCGACCTATAAACTGAATAGAATAGCAATAATTCTTTATCCTGAGGTGAGAGAAAGTATTGAATTGTAGACTTGACTGTTCAGGGATCTTTTACAGATATAATAGGTTGGGTCTAAACCCGCTGTTCAGAGTTTTACTGTTAACATGACAGGGATTACCTTGGTTCTTTAAGTGGGCCTGTCATTCTATGGAAGGGAATGACAAGTGAAGCCTTTGATCTGCTGAGGAAAATTAGAATCTTCCGCCGGGGATGTTAATTTTATCCGCTAGGGAATATGTCAGAGTCTCACTATCAGAGGTTTAATGTTAACATCATAGGTTTGACTTGTGATTCACTTCGCAAGGGAAATGAATATTATTTTGTGTGGTCCTACCATTCCATGGACAGGAATTGGTAAGCAATTTTGAAGGAGAATCAAATGGGATCAGGTCCCTTAGGATTTTTTTTAAACCCTTAACTGTCAACGGATTTGGTATGTCTTTACCAACCACAGTTTGAGTTGGGCTACCCATGCTATTCCCCTTAGTATGGTGAGTTACCAAGAATTTCTATTGGACTTAAGAGCTAATATTCTTCTCTATCCTTAGCCATTTGAGGGCGTTAGATTCTGATAGTGACAAAGCTAATACTCTGCTAGCTTGCCTTTATTAGCCCAACTCTGTTGAGGATTGGACTGTGTTCTTATACACAGTTCATCTTGATCGGCTTTTATATGTCGACTAGTGCTCTTAACTAGATTCTTATGTGTCAATTAGTGCTTTAGTGATGTTTGATCGTCGATGCTCGTCCCACCTGTCGCTGAATTATTGTTGATCAATGAGGACTATTATGCTCATGTTGAGCAGGAACATAGTCATCTGCCATCGATCAATGAAGACTATTATGCTCATGTTGAGCGGGAACATAGTTGACTGTTGTCGATCGGTGAGGACTATTATGCTTGTGTTGAGTAGGAGTATAGTTGTCTGTTGTCGATCTATGAGAACTATAATGCTCGTGTTAAGCAGGAATATAGTCGTCTATTGTCGATCGATGAGGGCTATTATGCTCGTGTTGAGTAGGAATATAGTCGACTGCCATCGATCGATAGTTCCATTGTAGGGGGAATATATCTGATGTAAGCATCATATATACTTGACCCAATGACCAGAGATTTAATTTTAACATGATCATAACGAGTACTTATCTGATCAGAGGTGAGGTGTTAACATGATCAAGGTAGTACTTTTTTAGGAACTTTCCATTAACCGGCATCATGAGTATGTCGCCGCTTGGAGTTGCTAGGCGATAAGCCCCATTTGAGTAGACTGTTTCTATCACGAACGTCCATTCCTATTTGGGTTGAAATTTGCCTTTGGTTTTGTGTATCATGACCATGAGTCGTCTGATGGCTAAAACCAAGTCTCCATTCTAGAATATCCTCTCTGGAATATCCTCTCTTTAACCTTCTTGTTGAAAGCTTTCAGGATCTCAGCTTGGTACAACTCAATGCGTTGTTGAGTTTGTAGTCGTCTTTCTCTAGGGCTTCAAGTTCTTGAAGGCGTAGTCGATTGTTGTCTTTCTTCGTCATCTTGGTTGCTAAGGTGACACATAGCGACGACATCTGGATCTCTAGAGGTATGACTGCTTCACACCCGTATACCAGGGAAAAAGGTGTGTTGCCTGTTGGGGTTCGGATCGTAGTTCGGTAGGCCCAAAGACATTCACTGAGCTTCTCATTCCAATCTCGTTTGTTTGACGAAACGAATTTCTTGAGTAACTTAATAATTGTCTTGTTGAATACTTCCGCTAAACCATTAGCAGTGGGATTATGAGGGGTTGAAGCGACATTCTGAATTTGATACTTGTTGCAGAACCGATAGATACTTAGCTTGTAAATTGGGACCATTGTCATGAATAATCCGCCTGGGGATACCAAATCGCTAGATGACATGCTCTTTAATGAAGTTAACCACGTTAGAAGTTTTGACTTCAATAAGAGGTATAGCTTTTGCCTACTTTGAGAAATACTCAGTTATTGCTAAGATGAACTATGACCCTTCGTTGGTGAGGGGCTGATAGGTCCTACGATATCGATTCCTCACGTCTCGAATGACCATGAAGCAATAGTCAGGCAAAATAGCTCCGGAGGTTGATGTATGAAATCTGCGTGGATTTAACAAGCTTTACACCTTTGTGCATATTTGATTGTATCAGCTATCATGCTTGGCCAATAATAACCGAGTCTGTTCAATCGATCCTTGAGCTTCAGACTTGGTTGATGAGCTCCGCATATAGCATCGTGTGCCTCTTTAAGCACTTCTAGTACTTCAGAGTTAGAGAGGCAACGGAGCAAAATACCGTCATATGAGAGGCGATAAAGTATCTTTACTATCAGATCAGAGTAAAAGCGGAGAGACCTTCGTCAGATAGAAGCTGCTTTCTTAGGGTCGTCTGGTAATATCTCATGCAGAGCATAGTCAATGAAGGGAACCGCCAATCTCTAGGTTCGAAGCCTATTGAGGTTACATGGACTTCATTAGTTTCCAACACATGCTTAGGGCAGACAAGACGTTGAATGGCCACTGTAAGATGATAAGTTGCGTCAATAGGTAAGGCCGATGTAGTCGCTAGTGCAGCCAAAGCATCTGCCTTAGTATTTTGGAAGTGAGACACATGATTGATGTAAAAGCCATCAAATGAATTAGCTATTTTGATGACTGCATGGTGATAAGGTACCAAGTCTTCGTGTCGAACCTCGTATTCTCCTTTGACCTGATTGACAATCAGTTTTGAATCACCATAAGCCTCGAGGTAGCATACCCCTATTTCATGAGCGAACTGAAGGCGGGCATTATGTTCCTTTACATTGTTGAACAAGGTGTTGTCAATAAAAATGCCCGAGGAAGGATATGATTTTGTGGTGAGATAAATATCATCCCCACACTAGTGATTATCTTGCCTTTGAGGCATGTTCTTGATGCTCCATCAAAGAACATCTGCCATACTTCATCCTCTGAGATTATATTGGATTCGAAAATATCAACTGGAATATCTTCATGAAGCTTTGAGCTCTCTGAAATCGGATGAGCTGCCAGAAAGTCTACAAGGGCTTGACCCTTGATTGCCTTTTGAGGGACAAAGAGCATGTCGTATTGAGACAGGAGGATGGCCCACTTAGATAACCTCGAATTCAGCGATCCCAATTTTGTCATGAGGATACTCAAGGGATTAACTCTGAAAATGACATGTATGGTCTGACCAACCAAGTAATGTCACGTCTTTTGAATGGCGAAGACAAGAGCTAAACATTCCTTCTCAATAGGGTTATACTGGGACTCAACTCCTATTAGGGTCCTGCTTAGATAGTAAATGGCGTGTTGATGGCCTTCGTCATTCTTTTGAGCAAGAAGAGCATCTAAAGCGTGGTCTATAGTTTTTATATAGAGCAAGAATGGTTTTCCTGATGTGGGAGCCACCAGGACTGGAGGTTTAGTGAGGTATTCTTTAATGTCCTTGAAAACCTCTTGGCAGGCTTTATCCTATACAAAAGAGACACTTTTTTTATAAGCCGGGTGAATGGTTAACAACGGCCTGAGAGATTTACAATGAATCTTTGGATATAGGCCAACCTACCTTGCAGACCCCTGAGTTCCTTAAGATTCTTAGGTGGTTGCATGCTCTGAATAGCTTTGACCTTGTCCGGGTCAAGATGGATTCCTTTTGATGTGACAATGAATCACAGGAACTTGTCACTTGAAACGCCTAAGAAGGACTTTGTTGGGTTCATTTTTAACTAATACGTTCGCATTATATCGAACATTGTTTTTAAGTCACGAAGATGATCATTTTTATCGCGACTTTTGATAGGAATGTCGTCGACATAACACTCTACCGTTTTTTGGAGGTGGTTATGGAGGATTGTGCTCATTGCACATTGGTAGGTTGCTCCAGCATTCTTTAATCTGAAGGGCAAAATAGTATAAAAGTATATCCCTAACAGTGTCCAGAATGAGGTATGCCTTTCATCTTCTGGGTACATCTTGATCTGGTTGTACCCTGAGAAGCCATCTTCTGGGTACATCTTGATTTGGTTGTATCCAGAATGAGGTATGCCTTTCATCTTCTGGGTACACTCTACCGTTAGGCTTAATGTTTAAATGATGCATGGCTATTTGCGGATCGAGATCGGGCATATCTTTATAATTTCATGCAAAAAATATCGATATATTCTCATATAAGAGCTATCAATTCTTCTCTTTCTGTAACTGATAAGCTTTCACTTATAGAGATGGGTTTAGGTTGATCTTGACTACCCACATCGACCTAAATTATCCTATCCTCAGTGGGAGGTTCACATTGTTCAAATCGCTTTTTCCATTAGAGATCAAGTTGCTAAGCCCATGGCTCAGCGTCGAACATTTCAATAGCCTCCTTATGCTCTAATTGATTGATTGAAGTCATATTGATGAAAAGGTTTTTGAAGAGCACCCCCACACTGACATCTGATTTCCACTCAGATGAAGTGGAGGAATATAATGGGAGAGATTCGTCTTTTTCGGACTGAAACGGAGCGGGAGGTGTAACATATCCCAACCCCATGCTTGTTTTATCGTAATAATTTGCTAGCTTCCCTTTCGGCACGAAAGTCCGTAGAAGACCACATCGTCCCCTTTTGAAGTTCAAGCCATTCCCACGCTGTAAATTATACCCCATGTTTCTCATCATATGGTGCATTGATCGTGCATAATAAAAATTTTGAGGGGGCTCTGAGTCTGAACTCGAGTCTATAACTGCAAACATTCGGGGTTGGACCCTACCGAATACTCAAGGTGATTGACTCCTTTTGGATGGAGGGATCGAGTCCTTTTAGATGGAGGGATCACAAAGATAGAGCCTTCTCCACTTTCTACAGGCGTACTTGTCACGCTTATCATGAACAAGGGCATGTGCAAGGAGGCATTGTCAACACTCACAGGATAATCAAAAGTGACATTCTCATTGATCATCCATTCACCATCATCCTTGATGGGATTGTTACATTTTGGATCGTTAAAATATGCTACGATTGGTTTGAAAGCAAGAGTAATTGGCGTGTCTTCCTCTGCCTCTGAATCCGCTTCATTGCCGCTATCGTCGTCTTCAAGCAATGATTCTTTTGCTTTGTTAACTTTCTGATAGAGGAGAGTATCAGTAAAGTAGTTTTCAACTCCCACGAACGGTTATTTTTTAGCAAACACCGTTCGTACTGTTGCATTATCTTCCACATACTTGAAGCACTGATGCAGAGTGGAAGGAATGATCCAAATAGCGTGAATCTAAGGCCGCCCAAGCAATAAATTGTATGATTTGGCAGCGTCGATGACATAACATGTCACTTCTGATTTTAGGTCCTCAATTCGACAGCGAAGTCGAATCTTTCCTAATGGGTGACTACTTCCTGCATTGAAGCTATATATCATAGTAGTCGTTGCTGATAACCTGCTAAGCGGTATCCTAAAAAAGTAGAGGAGCCTTTAGGGATAATGCTGAGTGCGAACCCCAACCTGTACCCTCTCAATGCACATCGAGCCGATGTATCCAGTATAATACAAGGGTCGATCGTGTTTATTGACTTTAAGGAGCATGTCCTCAGCAGTGAAGGTGATGGCAGGTATTTTCAGCTGTACATGATAACATTCAGGGCACAAGGGTTGACTGTTATCTTCAGAGGCCTCCGGCATATGTATAAGAAATGATTCTGAATTAGCCAGTGCGTCCTTGAGTGCATCTCTTGTCTCTTTCGAGAGGCAAAGCAGCTCGTGCATAGTGATTCGAGCTGGAATATTGGCTTGTTGTGCCAATATATTAAAGCGAAAAGGGACATCAAGTCCTGGACCCGAAGTTTGCTTCAACACGCAGTCAAATCAGACTTCTTTCTGCGGCGTAGGAACTGAAGCTAGAATAGGTAGTTCCGTTGACGTCGTTGGCTGTTGTATCTCGTCAGTGGTCTTCTCGTAGTGCCTCAGGTATAATTTCCCAGACCGAGTACCTGTTGGTTGGGGTGCAGCATCCTGTGCTGCCAAAGTATGCTTCTCATCTTCATAATCACTGAGATAAGCTACCGGTTACGTTGTCATCATCTGGCAAGACAGAGACGATGTTGCAGGGTTTTCCCTTTGGCTTGGGTTTCCTTGAGTCCCATTGTTTATCTTTGGCAAGATCTGGGTGCACTCACATGATTTCCCCAGTCTTCAATGTCAATGGAAGGAGACCTTTAGCTTCCTGCTACTTTGCTGAAGGATTATTTACCTCTAGTTGTGCCTTCGGGACTGGAGCATGTCCGTCGGGGACAGTAACCTTCGTCAGAGTATCGAACTCAAGAGTCACCATATTTGCAGTAACTTTCTTTTATTCTGACTTTAAAGTCAGAACTGCCGCGTCGATCAAAGCCTAAATTTTGTCCTTGAGGAAAAAGCATTTGTTGGTAGGATGGTGAACCATCCTATGGAAGAGGCAATAGTTAGGATCGTTTGTGCATCCCACTTCATTAGGGCGTCGAACTTCTGGCAGCTTCAATGAATTATTCTTTTGGAGCAAATGGAATATTGTAACTACCTGCTTATCTTTGAAGGAGTACTATTTTGGAGGAAACTTAAACTCTTGATTACTGGCGCCACCCTTCTTGGTTTTTGGAGAAGTTTTCCCTGACAACTCCACAGACATGATTTCTTTCCCTTCTGGTTAGGAAGACTGTGCCATTTCGCCGCGTCCTTTATTGTTCACACCCTATTTCCTTTAGGTTTAGACGGCTCAAACTTTTTAGCCGACTTCTAGGCTATTTCAGCTTGCCCAACGAGCTCTTTCCAAGTGTGGGCCTTATCAGCTCCTATACGAATTTCTACTTAGTCCAGGAAGTTGTGCCTACATGTCTGCAATAACATAGGTAATGGCATCCCTACTGGACACATCAGAGATAGGTTCCTGAATCTTTTAATGTAATCACAGACCGATTCTTCTTTCTTTTGCACTGTGGAAAGAACTTTACCATGGTTACCTCCGTGTCATCCTCATAGAAGCGAGAGAGGAACCGAATGTCCAAATCGATTCAAGAATTGATGGAACCCGGTAAAAGGCTTCTGAACCAATCGAAGGCCACTCCTTTGAGAGTACTGATAAACAATCTGGCCATGATGGCATCATCATCTATTACATTACCAGTCTGAGACTAGAAGTAATAGATATTCTAGTTTGGTGAGCTCTTACCATCATACATATGTAACATAAGTGGCTTAAACTTCGGCGGGTATGGCACTGAATCTCATTCAAGTGGGTAAGAACGAGTCATGCCTGCCTTTTTCAGCTCATCCCTCTGAGCTAGGAATGCGATATGAGCCGGATGCCTTTAATAACCTCGGCATCAATTGAAGAACTTTTCTTCGACTTCTCAGTCTTAGGCCGTTCATCATCATTATGTTCTTCCTCATTATGATTGCTCCAAGTATCATTGTTATTCTAGTTAGTCAGGAGCTGAGCTAGCATTTGTTGAATACTGTCCAAAGCTTCTTGCTGTGCTCTGAAAGTTTGTTCTTGAGCCTCCATCCGTTGGCGAAGGTCATCATTTTTGTTATCGGCCATGTTAGCTGACATTCTGCCTGCTTGCACAGAGTTGACCGTTGTTGAAGAGGCATCCACTAGCTTCTCCCCCATTATCAGACCATTGAAAGAGACTTTTCAGTGGTTCTAGTAACACCACCCCAGTTAAAAAGGACGGTTGTTCATAATTATAAGGTGTTGCTATCCTGGATCTTGTGTCTTGGAATGCACCTTCTTATCCTACTAAGACTTGGCCCATACCGGGGCTATAGTCTGAATCTGGAGAACAGAACGAAGGAGAGTTAGTATCGCATCTCCCTCGTCTGGCCCTAAGCGGTTTGCGCCCCCTTCCTATCATGTTGACGTATATGGAGGGAATATCTGGCACGTTTCGTGCTCTGTTCTTTTTTAGGCACCACAGGGGCCTGAATCGATAGTCGGTTGAAAACTGATTGTTGAGCTAGAAGAGTGGCGGGGACTGGATCTAGTCGGCAATGGACTGAATGGACCGTCACTAACTGGCATCCTGTTTGTTCACAGCAGCAGAGAGAAGTATGGAGTAGTTCTTTACAACAGAACTTTTGTTTGTTGGTTAAGAACCCTCGCAAATCAGGATTAACTAAGCTTAAATGATCTACTACAGAGACTCGAGGGGGGCTTGTACCAGGTTGTTCAAGCTCGAGAACTCTACCATTGAAGCTTCTCTTTTTAACTACATGTAAATTTAAAATAACCTCACTTGTAGTATTAGCTTCGGTTGGCAAAGCTAAACTTTTAGCTCTGCCCCCAAGTGCGAGCTTAGCGCTAGAAAGCATTGGGAGCAAAGCCATGGTAGCTTCGCTTTTAGCTTGGACTGGTGCTTTGATCTTTGCGCTGTAGCGAAGGTAATTAGCACTGCATAGTGCTTTAGTTCCATCCTCGCGGTTAGGAACTTTGTTAATACCCTTAGGTGCTGGAGCTGCATAAGTAACGCTATCAGCATTTGGGGATACCCTCTTAACTCCGCTCAGAGGAGCGGACTTAGCGCTGGAAACAAGCGTTCTCTGGTTGGGCGAAGCCAGTGAAGCTTCGCATCCTCGTGGTTTTAATTCAGTCTCACGGCTAAGGGGACTTTGAGCGACTCGTACTGAAGCTGTATGAGCAACGCTTCCAACACTTAAGGGCGCTTTGCCCTTGTCTTCCTGTGAGAGACGAGGTTGAGTTTCAACTTCGCATGAAACTTCGCGCAAAGAGGTTCCTTGCCTTGCCTTTCACATCTACTTGCCCTGAGCGGTCTTAGGTTCATGTAGATCCTTTTGGCTTTCCATAGGTCGTCATGTTGACATGAAGTCAACTTAGCCTCACTTGAGACTGAAGGGAATTAGAGCAAGGTTTGCTCACCCACGCACGCGACAAGCATAGGTTTGGACACAACCTCAATTGGAGCTGCTTTCTGATCTATAGCTAGTGAAACTTTGGCTACGGAGACCCTTCTGCGCTTCCGTGCATAGAACATTGGACTATCCCCAGAGAGAAGTTCCTCGAACTTCTCTTGTTCAAAGTGGATGACCAAATTTTTGACGGTGATGAGTTCAGCACTCTAACTATTGCATTACGACATCATCTCCTTATTGCGGAAGAAGACTCTGTTCCCCAGTGCAGTCGCCATCTTATTTTTCATTGATTTTTAAAAGAGAAAAACTTACAAAAGAGAATTGAGGAGCAAAATTACAAGTAATTTTTTAAAGAAAGAAACAGAAAATTATAAGTAGATCTCCTATGAGATTATAGGAAAGTATGCCGGTAGGAATCTGATCAGTGCGCGATCACTTAATCCCGTTGACGATGCAATCGGTCGAGTGTTCAAGCCTTCTCGAGAGAATCTTCTTCTCGCTTGGTTCTAGAAATCTTCAAAAATAGAAGGCGTGTGGGATCCTGGATGAAAGAGAGTTAAGTCTCTAGGGTTTGAAAGCTTGAAAGCAAGAGGACATTTTTGCTATCGGTCTCTTAGATCTCTCAAAATTTTTCATTCCCTCTTCTCTCTTGCAAGGGGCTATTTATAACAAAAATAGGGTTGTAACTACTCCCCTTGAATTCAACAAGACTAAATCAGTCTGTTAGCTACGCGTGAGGCTCGAAATAGCCTTGCTGCGAGGCTAAATGCAAGCTTGAGGCGAAGCTGGGAGGTTCCCACGAGCTATTGATGGCCATTGTGGCTTAATTATCTCCACTTAATGTGGGATGAAGTGGGCAAGTGTAACCGCCCACATAAAGTGGCATTAACCCTACTAAAGTAGCGGGGTTCACCCATTAATCCCTTGTGGGATTTTAAAATGGTCAACTAATGACCTGGTAAAACTCATGGCGGAGCTAAGTAAGAGTTTTATGCGAAGCTCATCTTAAAAAACTTCAGGCGAAGTTATATTCAAGGCTTCAAGCAAAGCTAGAAATTAGCCCATTTGATGAGCTAGGTGAAGCTTTAGGTGAAGCTAGGAAATTAGATCAGAGCAGAGCTGGACCACACCTCCAGCGAAATTGGTGAGAAAGCTTCTAGCGAAGCTAAGGTTAGCCTTCAGCGGGGGTGATTGAAGCTTCGTGCGAAGCTAGTGGCTTCGGCCTTTTGACAAGGCTATGAGAGAAATTAGCCCCTTTTGGGCCCATGCGAGGCTATATGTTGAACAAACCTAGCCTTATAGGCATGCTTTGGCCTTTGGTGTAACTATAAAACTAGTCATCAGCTCTTCCATGACTCTGACTTTTGTAAATGTCGCCGAGTGTAGACGTCGTTCAGACCGGTTGAAGTGCTACCCGGGAGCTTGTCTTTTTGGAGTGTCAACAGTTAATATTCAAGAAACAAAGTTAGAAACCTCAGTTTTAGCTTTGTCACTTTTCTCAAAATTAAGTTAACATTGCACCTCTGATTGGAGCTTTACCCTGATCAATCAGATGGATTAGGGTTTGAGATCCAAGATGTTTGGAAGAGTGCCAAAGAAGAGCATCTTCATTCAACGGATCACATCACGGTCGATCGATACTGAGACAACCAAATATTGTTGACATTATGATGCATGATGTCAATATTGAAGAAATAAAGTTAGAAACTTCAGTTTTAGCTTTATCGCTCTTCATAAGATCAAGTTAACACTACACCTCAGATCAAAGCTTCACCCTGATTAATCAGATAGATTAGGGTTTGAGATCCAAGATGTTTGGAAGAGCGTCAAAGAAAAGCTTCCTCATTCAACGGATCGCATCACGGTCGATCGATGCCAAGCCGACCGAGCATTTGTGACATTATGATGCATGATGTCAATATTAAAGAAATAAAGTTAGAAACTTCAGTTTTAGCTTTGTCACTCTTCTCAAGATCAAGTTAACACTACACCTCTGATCGAAGCTTCACCCTGATCAATCAGATGGATTAGGGTTTGAGATTCAGGCTGTTTGGAAGAGCGCCAAAGAAAAGCTTCCTCATTCAATGGATCGCATCACTGTCGATCGATGTCGAGCCCATCGAACATTTGTAACATTATGATGCATGATTCAATATTGAAGAAATAAAGTTGAAAACTTCGATTTTAGCTTTTTCACTCTTCTCAAGATCAAGTTAATACTACACCTCTGATCGAAGCTTCACCCTAATCAATCAGATAAATTAGGGTTTAAGATCCAAGATGTTTAGAAGAATGCCAAAGAAGAGCTTCTTCATTCAACAGATCGCATCACGGTCGATCGATGCCAAGCCGACTGAACATTTGTGACATTATGATGTATGATGTCAATATTGAAGAAACAAAGTTAGAAACTTCAGTTTTAGCTTTGTTACTCATCTCATGATTAGATTAATACTACACCTCTGATCAAAGCTCCACCCTGTTCAATTAGATGGATGAAAGTTTGGGATCCAAAATATTTGGGAGAGTGCCAAAGAAAAACTTCTTCATTCAACAGATCGCATCACGGTCGATCGACGCCGAGCCGACCGAACATTCGAGATATTATGATACATGATGTAAACATTGAAGAAATGACAAAGGCAAAATGTCAAATTACTAGCCTTGTCACTCTTCTCTAGTATATAGATATATACCCATTTTTAACTTAGAAGAATGGGTCATATTTTGAAGTCGAGCATGCCTAAGAAACAGTTTTAGGTACTCTTCTTTTTATCATTCTTCTTGATGCAGAAGGATGGCTTATATAGCTTAACTTTTTCATATGTGATGGTAGCAAGTCTCCCTTCTTCTGCTCAATTGATCAAAGCTCGACCCAATGACAAGGCATCTGAATGCTCAGATGGTGGGCTTAAATGAGTTTATCTGATGGTTTATCAAGTCAAACTCATTGAAGAAGGTTCGTGATGCACCTCTGCAGAACCTTTCCATTGTATCCACATTCATATCAAGATGTGGTAATCGATCGACTCTCATGGAGGATCTAATGAGTTTATCTGATGACTTTGAAGCCAAACTCATTGAAGAACGTTCGTCATGCATCTTTGCAGAACTTTTTCATTATTTTCATATTCATATCAAAGTGTGGTGACTGAATGAGGATCAAAGAGGACTCCACGAGAAGGTTAATTTTCAAACAAAACTCTCATGGAATTCACATTCACCTCTTTGACCCCAGCTTATTTGCGCAGTGAAAACCCAGAAGATACACTAGCTCATCCAACACCTCTGATGGCTAAAGGATAGAGGAAACAGTTGGCCTTTAAGCCCAACGAAAATTCCTCGATAACTCATCATGCTGAGGGGAATAGCATGGCTAGCCTAACTTAAATGGTAGTTGGTAAAGGCATACCAAATCTGTTGATAGCTGAGATTTTGCTAAAAATTCTTAGAGACCTGATCCCGCCATCCCCTCCAAAAATCCCTTCCATGAAATGGTAGGACTATTAAAAGCTGTAATTGTGTCCCTAGTGAAATAATTACAGATAGAACCTGTCATGTTTGTTGGTCCAGAGGCCCTTGATCTTAGTTTTGATGATGACTAACTTATGAAGGTTAGTTTGCTAATGATCTTGTATTTAATAAGTTTTAGATATTGATTAAGATCTTAGTAGGTGATTAGCTTCAATAAAGAATGCAAAGTAAGGTTTTAGAGCTAATACAGTATTGATTCAAGAGCTCTCATCGTAATGATCGCATCTAGCACTCGGTTTGAGTCAAGCTCGTTGGATCGTGTTTGGATCGAGTCAACTTGGAGAAAGAGTTCTACAAGAAGACGTCGATTTATTTAGTTTAGTTTTATTTTAGATCTTGTGTAAAGATAGCTTAGTCTTGATATACTCAAGTTCACACACGCGCGCGCGCACACACACACACACACACACACACACACACAAGTTAAAATAGTTTTTGGTTTCAGTTTAACTAGTTTTGGATTTTCAAAGAACATATCTTTAGTTTTCATGAATAGATTTCATCTAAAGTAGTTTACATGGTTTATATGTATGGTGGATTCCTCCATATATATTGCTTGGTTCATAATGTTTAGAAACTTACTTTTTATGTATATCTAATTCATGGTTTCAAGTTTTATCTTTTAACAAAACTTAGTTTTGGATTTATTGTCAAAAAACATGGATATATCATTTACCATGTGTATTGGACTCATCCATACACACTTTGCTTTAAAAGTGTTTAAATATCTTATTTTTGTATCTATACAAATTTTAGAGAAAACGTGTTTTCATTTCAAAATCTAAGTTTAAGAAAATACTATTTTTGATTTAAAGATTAATTTCTATATCAAAAAAATAGTTCAAATTGTTTATGATCATACACATATTTTGCATTCTTTTCATTACACTCTTACATTTATCGTGTAATAAATCTGCTAATTTTCTTGTCTTAAATGTCTATTTTGCAGAAGATAATCATGAAGAGAAAGATGATTAAACCAAATAAATATAAGTTAAAATCAGATTTAACTGGATCTATTTTGTTAGCTGAGGATGATCCCAAATCTAGTTAGAACAAATTAAAGATTGGGGCAAACATTCAGCTGATAATCAAAGCAAATCAGAAAGATAACACTAAATGGAAACTGATAAAATTTGAAATTTTATAGATCCATTTTGGTTAGCTAAAGATCAACCGAGAATAATGTCAATATAGAGTCCAAATTCAAAATCCAAAGGGATAAATGGATAGAGAGAAGATCAACGGATGAGATGAAGCAATTTTGATTCGGATTCTACTAGATATTTTTAGTATTTGAATCATAACTTTTGCTACCGAAATTCAAATCTGATGATTCAAGATGATCTAGAAAGAAGACATAAAGAGCTACAACTCTTAAGTTGATCGCTAGTCTCTCCTTATCGATCACGACCCGCATAGCCACTTGCTATTGCGGTAGTACTGGGTACTTGCACATTCTATTCTTAAGTTCTGAAATTCTGTATTTTATGTGTGCTGCTCTAACCTCAATCAAATTTTGGCGCCGTTGCCAGGAAGGGACGATAAGTAATTCTCTTTTTAAGTTTATATTTTTGGTTAACTTTCTTCTTTGTTCTTGGTGTGCAGTGAGATATCAAATGAAATTTTTTGCTGCAGTGGACATATAAGTGGCCCTGGACTCTGCTCAAGAAAGCAGAGCCCAGAAGACCTCAGATTTGCTACATCCCGATGGCAATATGAGTGAACTACTAACCTATATTTTTGCAGCTTAGCTGATTTGCAAAGCTAAAATTCTGCAGCTTTTTTTTGTTTAACTCACTGTACATACTTTTTAACCTCAATAGTAAACTGATATTTATTAAATGCTAAAAACAGTTTAGACTTTGCATTTAGGCACGTGTCTAATTCGTTTACATTTTACATTACTGTCGAAGAGTGCTGGAGCAAAGGTACGTGTGCATAGCATGTAGCATAGGAACACTTTTGAATTGTTTACATTACTTAAGAGTTGCTTTTCATTTACACATTGCACTAAATTGATTTAAGGGCTTGTCCTATAAACAAGATAAGGTGGGAAAGTCATTACCCTCCTTTAGCCCACAAACAATCTCCTCACTCACTAACCCAAGCCTAACTAAAACTGAGTAGATGTTGGCCCTAAGGACATCTCGGACTCATATAGGAGACTGACCTAAGGAAAAAGTTGATTAGAATTTGACTCTTGTCAAATCGGTGTCTAAGCTTGGGGATTGAGGAGCGAAACCCCAAAGGTTGGTGGTTTGGCATAATTAGGCCAGTTGCTTACACACAGATACCTCCCAGTGATCTTGTCCCTATCTGGCCGATTAATTTGTGGTCAGATTCTATAATATACCCCCATGGATAGTCTAACCAGTTAGGAGTCATCTAGGTCTAAGGTCTACCCTAACTTAGGTTAGATTTTTTTCTTTTTATCTGTTTGCTTATTTGTTTATTTTTCTTTGTTTGTGTTTGACATTTCTTGTGTGATATGGCTTATAACAATAATTTTCCAATTTTAATAGTAATCTATGCCCGACCTCTTTTTCGGATATTACCAACCCTGCATATCATAACTTTAACCATCTTAGTGTGTCGGATTGGTCTTATCCGAATCATTACATGCCCCAGACCCAATACTATGAACAAGACTGGAATAATCATCATTACTCTTCACAGAGCCCCAATGGGGATACAACTCTCCCGAGTCATATTGTCAACCACCTTACCAACATCCAACTTCATATAATCCTTCTCCCGAACAACCATTAGAAGAATCAATTGACTGGGAAAAGAGGATGGAAGCCTTAGACGAGCTTAAGCGACGAACTCAAATTTTAGAAAACTGAAAATCCCGTCAAAATTTTCAAATCACAGATCCTTAATCTATTTCTTAAGAAAAACATGCCGACTTAGAAAAGAGTATGAAATCCATAATTCAATTCCAAAATGATCCACTCGATATGATAGAAGTAAGACTTAGTAGATTGAAAAACATGCGTAGGAATAAGGAAACTCTCCCTACCCAATCTTTGACTATTCTCGATACTTCTACCCATATTGATGAAAACCAAAAATCATGGTGTCTTGAAGACTTTGACCAAGATTCAATTTCACCACAAAGCCTTGAACTTGACCAATATCAACCAATTGACGAATTGGCAAGTTTTCATTTTAATGAAATTGAACTTGATTATGAATGTAAACCCGATCCCCAACCTTATGATTCAGTTTTCGTCTTTGAATTTATGTTGACTCCGGTATTCTTACCCAATTTGGACCAATTTTTTGAGTTAACATTTATTCCCATACTCATAGATCTATAAATAAAATCACCAATTTTGGACAGTCACATTCTATTGATGGGAAAAGAATGTTAATTTCAATTCTTGGACTTGGACTCAACTCTTGAACCAAAACTAACTCTCAAACCCAAAGTTGATTTTCCTGAGTTAGTATTGGTTCTTGAACCTATCATTCTTGAGCCCAAGTCAACCATTCCACCAATCACATTCTTTTATTGGACATAGGTATAGACCATGATAACTTCGTGATGATTTTTCAAGACTGGTCATGAAAGGGAGTAAGTTTCAAGATAGATTCTTTCATGATCTTATTCATATTGGGGACTGTAAATATGTAAATAGAAAAGAGGTCGATAAAGGTGGGTTCCGTGAACCACCACATTATCTTGATTGGGTAATTACGCTTAACCAAATCAGACCACCACCGGAACCACCACCATAAGGTAATATTTTCCTTTTCTTTCGTCTTTTTCATGCATCTATGCATTAATTCATACATTGAGGACAATGAATGAGATAGGTGTGGGGGAGAGTTCTAACATAACTTAGGTTTTACTTTTATTATTAAAAGATATATATTATTGATATTTTCTTTACTTTTAAATTTTTTTTGAAAATAGAAACAATATTTTGACATAATTTTTGTACGAAATTAAGTCAATTTTAAGGAATAAGAGAATCATAATTAGGATTTCTTATACTTGATCAAAATAAGATTATTTGTTTGATTTTCAAGGTTAGGAAGAAAATTTAGAAAAGTAATTTAGTCTGAATTTTTACCTTGATGATATATGCATGCTTTATACACTTACATACTTAGGATTCAAAAACAAAGATTCTTATGCCTTATTTAAAAAAAAAAGACAAAAAAGAAAAAGAAACAATATAATATATAAAAATCCTCTGATTAAGTTGGGTATTTGTGCCTCATAAAGCATAAGTATTCACGCCTAAAAGCGGTTCATATAATAAAATTTTTAGTTTTGTGGCTTTGTTTGCTCGAGTTCTTAAGTCCTTGGGGTGTTTTCTCACCCGGTGCCCTAAGACCATTTGGTTTGGGAGTTACCGATTAAAGGCTTGTTACATGGGCAGATTAGAAAGCCTAATAGAAGTAAGGAATAATATCACCTAAAATTAAAAAATTATATATATATATATATATATATATAATAAAGCATAAGAGTTAAAGTTAAAAAAACCCTGAGTCAATATTTCACGGTCACAAAAGTGTATATAACTAAGGGTAAAATAATAGACTAGATGAGAAATACAGTTTAACTACATGCCTTGATTGATAATAAGTTTTTGAATTAAGATTAAGTTTAGGAATGAAAAATTCGATTTTTCTATAATTTATATATTACTTGCACTCTTACAATAATACTTCAAATATTTTTTCGCCTGCAAAATGTGTTTTCAAAATACTAACACTTTGTTTCTCTTTCTTTATGGATTTTGTGGGTGTAATCCACAGAAAACCTCAAGAGACAAAACTCGTCCTCTAGGGGAAACCTAGAGGTTTAATAGCTTGTTGCACATGCTCAGTGCAATTGCGTAACCTGCGAAAGTGGTCTAATAATTTTTAATTTAGTTTTATTGTTTTGCTCAAGGACGAGCAAAAGATAGGTGTAGGGGTGTGATCGTACACATATTTTGCATTCTTTTCATTACACTCCTACATTTATCGTATAATAAATCTGCTAATTTTCTTATCTTAAATGTCTATTTTGCAGAAGATAATCATGAAGAGAAAAAGGATTAAACCAAATAATACCAGTTAAAATCAGATTTAACTGGATCTATTTGGTTTGTTGAGGATGACCTCAAATCTAGTTAGAATAAATCAAGGATTGGGGCAAACGTTTAGCTGAAGATCAGAGCAAATCAGAAAGATAACATTAAATGAAAACTGGTAAAATTTGAATTTTTATAAATCCATTTTGGTTAGCTAAAGATCAACCGAGGATAACATCAAATACAGAGTTCAAATTCAAAATCTAAAGGGATAAATGGATAGAGAGAAGATCAATGGATGAGATGAAGTAATTTTGACTTGGATCTGACTAGATACATTTTGGTAATTGAATCATAATTTTCGCTACCAAAACACAAATTTGATGATTCAAGAAAAAAGACTTAAAAGGATACAACTCTTGAGTTCATCACTATTTCTAATTCTATCTTTTGATAAGTTAAATTCAGCAATCAACACGCCAACAAGCTGGAGATCAGAACTGAATATTCACATCAAATCAAGTTTAGAGATAAGGGGAGGATTCAAATTCAGAAACAGCCAGATTTTCTTATCTTCATACTCCTCTACCCTCTGCATTTCTCCTATAAATTCCTGCAATCTCAAAGGCAAAAGGGAACGATGAAGCAGAGATAGGTTCTTTGGCTAGTTTTTTATTCTTTTTAGTATAGGTTTTTATTTTCATTTTATGTAATTTTTATTTCTTTGTAAACATAGGTTAGACTGAGATTCAGTAAGTAAGAGAGAGACTTATGTTGAGAGTGACACCGATGTAACCTCCTCCTTTCTTTCATAGTTTCTTCAAGCAACAAAGGTAACATCTTTATGCTTTTCTTTGTTTATATATTCTTCTTCTTTTCTCTACTTTTTCTCTTTTGATTTTGATGAATATCCAAGTGAATTTAAAAGCATTAGTTAGCCATGTTTGCGTGAGTGCCACCGATATTTCATGATGATGTTCTCCTCCTCAAGATTCCGTATCATTTCATTCTTGTTCGTCTTGATGATGTAATGTGAATGAGGACTGAGCTCGATCTTATGGGTTATGCGTTGATCGCCTCCGAAGCAAGGTAAAACATGCAAGGTTTTCAGGTAAGTCATCAACCAGAGGAAGTAAGTATTTCTTTTAAGATTTCTTTCTTTTCTTTTAATTCTTTAGTTTAGATCACTTCAATCTCCAAACCATTTTATTCACTTTTTTTAATTTCTTTGTATAAATCCATCTTCTATTTTCTCCACCTTTTAATCTACCACTTTCTCCTTAACTTAGCTGTAACCTATTTTTCTTTTCTTTTAAAGAGCTAAAAGAAGAATTTTAATCATTCTTTGTAACCTAAAAGAGAACTTATTAAAAAGCTTCCATCGCGGTAGTATTGAGTACTTGCACATTCTATTCTTAAGTTCTGAGATTCTGTATTTTCTGTGTGTAGCTCTACACTCAATCAGTTTGTAATATGTTTGTAATATGGGTTGATCTTTGATCAGACATATTTGTATTTCAAGTGCCTACATGAACATATTTTTGTAGATTTTATGTGATTTTATGAGATTTTATGGGCATATTAAAAGACCAAGTTTTCAAACCCTAAAAACCCTGGCTGAGGGCTGCTAACAGTCAACCGATCGGTCGACCGAAGCCTGGCTCGGTCGACCGATCGATCGGCAGACGTGCACAGAAGTGCACAGGTTTTAGCAGTCGATCGGGCGATCGACAGTTCCAGAGAGTCTGCTCTCTGTAAATGGCCCCGGTCGACCAACCGATCGACCGACCAGAGAGTTCACTCTCTGGTTCTGGCCTCGGTCGACCGGTCAGTTGATCGACAGGCATTGCCTTGGGACTATCGACCGGTCGATTGACTGACAGCCCCAATGGTCAGAAATCTGACTGCTGGCCAGTCGAACGGGCGGTCGACCGACAGGTCAGTTTTGACTTGACCTGGACCCCAACGGCTATATTGTGGATCCCCTATAAATATGGGCTCCTTTGGCCAGTGTTAACTAATATTTTTGAGTTCAATTTTTCCCATCTTCTTAAGGGTTTTCAGCAAGTTTTCAAAACAAGATTTTGTGCCAAAAATTCTTTTATCTTTATTTATGTCAAAGTTTTTGAAAAATCAAAGAAAACCAATATTTGGGAATTCTAATTTTGTTCTTCATTTCTTTATCTATCAAGAAGTTTTTCCTAAGAGTTTTTCTTTGTGTTTTTTTCCAAAACACATTGTTTTTCTCACACTTGAGCTATCAATTCAACACCTATCTATAGAATCTTGTTTTTGTGAGAAAAATTATTTGTGATCTTTCAAGATCACGAAGGGAGAGTTTGTGATCATTAGATCACCAAGTTGTAAACTTTTTCTTTGCTTTGGCTTTGTGCCTTGTCTCTTGTGTAGAGGTGTATGTGTTAGAGAGAGGAGTTGCGTACTCCCGGTGTTGAGTTATAATTCCTCAGTAAAGGTCCCTTTGTGAAAGATCCTATGTGGACATAGTGGAAATCCTTCTGTGTGAAGGCGAGGACGTAGAGCAGTGGCTCGAACCTCGAAACATATCTTGGTGTTTGCGTTTGATCCACTATCTCTCAACTCTATCTCTCTTATATCTTGTATTACTTTACATTATTCATATTCATATGCTAGATATTGTTTGTGTGTGCCCACACTTGTGTTCAACCAAGAGAGCTTATTAAAGCACCTCAACTCTTAGTCTAGAGGAATCTAGAGGATTAGTTCCATAGCCCTTCACGGGGAATTCGGGCTTATTCTTGATTACACAGAGTGCGTTTGTAATTAAGTTTTTAATTTCGCATCATTTGCCCTTGATTAGCTAGTACACCTATTCACCTCCCTCTAGGTGTATTTCTATTGGTATCAAAGCCTCCGCTCCTGATATTCAGTTTAACCACCTATGAATGAGATCCTTGGATAGCTAATATAGATTGCATTTGCACATATATAGTTTATACACTCATGTATTTTCTTGCCCCTCCCATGTACGATGTTTCCAACATCGATATGTGAAAGTTTAAGATCAGTGCATATCTTAAATCCCTAGGATTTCATGTTTAACTTGCCACTACCAAGAAATTTTATCACGGTAATGACAAGCATATAGAGACTAATGCACAAGCCTTAGTGGCAATTAGGCACACACTTAGCAAAGATCAATTTTCTATGATTTCTCACTATGATTCCGCTTTTGCAGTGTGGAATACGTTGACCTCTCCCGAGCTACAAACGATAAACTATGTGGAGAAGGAACCCGTTGTGGATGAGTCCGACGAAGCTTGCTATATGGTCCAAGGGAATGAGTTCCTTGAGGTGCATTCGGATACTTATCTAGATGATAGTGCTAGCTCTTCTAATGATGATCATGATAGTATGGATGCCCATGCCTTAAATGAAGAGCTTTTCTTATTTTGTAAAAATTTATTAAATAAATATAAACTTTTGAAAAAGAAAAGTTTGAATTAAAAGAAGAAAACAAAAATTTGTTTTCTGAACTTGATATAGTCTTGCAAGAGAAGATTGAGGTTTCAAATAAAAGTGATTCATTAAAAACCCAACTTGACCTTGTTATAAAAGAAAATGAGTTTTTAAAGAATAAAAATGATTTTAATCATGTTTTGAAGAAAAATGAAGTTTTGTCTTCAAAACTTTATTTTGTTTAAAAGAAAATGATTATTTGAAATATAAAATTGCTTTAATTTCAAAAGAATTGGAATTTATTTCAAAGGAAAATATTTCTTTGAAAAATAATTTTGTACCCATTCTTGTCATGATTCTACTGTTATACCTCCTATTGATAAGAATGCTTGCTCCACTTCTTTTTCAATCATTGAAAATAATATTTGTGTTTTGAAGAAGAATGTAGATTATTTGGGCTCCATTTTGAGCCAATGTGTTATGAATCACAAGAAATTGAACTCCATGTTTCGCAAGAAACATGCACCACATATTCATGCACACTCTTCACAGCATACACATGCTCATCATGCTCAAATACATGATTCTATGTATGCTCATGTGTACACTGTACACATTGTAGACTTACGGACACCTTGCAAAAAATTGTTATGATAGAGTAAATGTTTCAAATTTTGCAAATAAGTTTGTTTGGGTTAGGAAAGGTGCTAACCCCCGTGGACCAAAAAGATATGGGTACCAAAAATCACCCTTACTTTATTTGATGTAGATGTGGGCTCTCACTTGACGTGAGGGTATTGGTGCCTTGACAGTGGATGCGATCCGAGCTTAAAGATCATATTTTTGAATGCATCACTTTCAAAAAAAATTTGGTGGGAGAACCACCATAGTTTGAAGATATAGAGAATAGTTCATACGGTTTGATAACTATCTCTAAACTCCTATTTTGTTTACATGCTTTTATATTATTGATTTCTAGCATGTCATATTTTAATGCTCATTATGTTAAAAGTAATGTAAATTAGACATGTGATATACATAGATAGTCCTTTGAGATACACCCATATTCATATGGATTCACATCTTTTGTGTTCTCACTATAGTTTACCTATTGTGTGTATCCTAGTTCTAAAACATGTGCATTTAACCTAATGATCTTATTTGTTTATATTTTTGCACTCATATTTTGATTACATGTTTAGATGAAACTTTTATTAAAATCTGTGTTTATACTTGTACAACTAATGAGCTACATTTGTTTATCATGTGTTTATGCTTTATTGCTCATTTGTACCTATTGAATGTACTTGTATAACCTTGTTTTGATGATTCTTGCATCTTTACTTGTTTTCCCTACTTTTATACATGTTTTCATAAAAATGTGTTTAGCCTCATGTATATGTCAATTTTGTCTGTAACTAATAGATATACATGTATATCCTAGAGTCATTTACTTTCATGCAAAATTATTCTATGGACTCGCTTATGTTTGAGATATATATGTATACTTTTAGTTTCGACAAAACATACATATATCTTGAAGCTTGTTTAGTTTTTTTTGTATTTTTATTGTTTTTTTTTGTAAAAGAACTTTCATATAAGCTTCATTGCCTAACTCCATGATTTTGTTCATTACATGACTCCTACACTCGATATCTTGTTTACTCATGATTTTTTATTCAAGAGCATATATATGCTTTATCGCTTTTTGAGTGTCAATTCTCGTGGAATTTTTATACTTCATGGATACATTTGTATTTTATTCCTTACTTGAAGAACTTCGTACTAGTTTTTAAAGTTATCATAAAACTAGTTTCGTTATTCTTCAATTTGGTAAAATTTTCAAACATGTTACATTATTTTCAAACTCTTATTTTTAAGAACCCCTACTAACCTAAGAGCAGATGGTTGGGCGACCATGCCTTGTGTACTTTAATGACTATCTTTTATCATGTACATGAATAGGGTGGTTGGTATGAGATATATATGATTTCAACGAAAATTCCTTCTGTATACTCATATTTTGTTTTTCTATATATGTATGCATCAAATTTCAAGTGATATTTTCATATATATATATATAAATATATATATATATATATATATATATATATATATATATATATATATATATATATATATATATATATATATGATTTTTATTGTGTTTGCTTTACAATGTCTTTACACATTTTTAAAGTATAAAAGGTTTATGCTAAACTTGATTTAATTCTAAATGTTTATTGGTATATTTACAAGCTTATACATTAATTTCAAATGGTATTTTTGATATCAAAATGCACTTCATGTTTCACTTACAATTGATATCAAAATGTACTTCAGTTATGAGATATACATAATTTTTTAATGAAAATTCATTTTGTATACTCATGTTTTATATATGGCTCATATCTAAATTGTTTTGCTCTGATACATACATATAAATATTTTTCTTGTACTTTAAATATACATGTCCATACATTGTTAAGTACAAATTATTTCTTGCTAAGCTTGATTAAGTTCATAATATCAATTATTTTTTCAATTGGTATCATATACAAGCTTATGCATTATTTTTATTTGTATTTCATAAAGGGAGAGAAAAATTCTTGTTTTATCTTTCAATCGATTTTATTTTCAATTGGTATCTTACTCCCACTTTTATGATGAAAAATACTTTATTTTGGTATATGCTAACATTTCTAATATTGGTGTCAATAATCTTAAATTGGTATCATTCTCAATTTGGTATCTATATTACATAATGGTTTTAATATTTTCCCCCCAAATTTGGCTTTTACTTTCAATTGGCATCATGCCTTTCAATTAGTATCAATTGGTAAAAGAATGTTTAATTTTCAATTAGTAAAAAAAATATTTTACTTTCAATTGATTTCTTTCAATTGATTGTTTATTATTAATATCAAAATTTTGTTTCAAAATATATTTTGTTGGTATTGTTTGATTATCTTCGCCCTTTGTTGATGAGTGACAAAAGGGGGGAGAAAGATTTAGGTTTATATATGCATGTTTCATTAAGTGTTTATGTATATATATATATATATATATATATATATATATATTATTTTTATTTGGTATCTTGAGCAACATTGCATATCTTTATATGTTTATTGATTATGCATAAGTTAAGGGGGAGCTTTTATGAAGCTTAATCTTAATCTATGCATATATAACCTTATAAATTTGTCATCATCAAAAAGGGAGAGGTTGTTGACCCAGAGGCTCTTGACCTTAGTTTTGATGATGACTAACTTATGAAGGTTAGTTTACTAATGATCTTGTATTTAATAAGTTTCAAATATTGATCAAGATCTTAGTAGGCGATTAGCTTCAACAAAGGTTCAAATTCAAGTTTTGGAGCTAATGCAATGTTGATTCAAGAGCTCTCATCATAACAATCGCATCTAGCACTCAGTTGGAGTCAAGCTCTTTGGATCGTGTTTGGATTGACTCGGCTTGGAGAAGGAGTTCTACAAGAAGATGTCAGTTTGTTTAGTTTATTTTTATTTTAGATCTTCTGTAAGGATAGCTTAGTCTTGATATTCAAGTTCACACACACAAAAGTTAAAATAGTTTTTTGTTTCAGTTTAACCGGTTTTGAATTTTCAAAGAACATATCTTTACTTTAGTTTTCATGTATAGTTTTATCTAAAGTAGTTTACATGGTTTATATGTATAGTGGATTTATTTATATACATTGCTTGGTTCATAATGTTTAGAAACTTATTTTGATGTATATCTAGTTCATGGTTTCAAGTTTTGTCTTTTAACAAAACTTAGTTTGAATTTATTGTCAAAATATGGATACATTTACCATATGTATTGGACTCTACCCATACACAATATGCTTCAAAAGTGTTTAAATATCTTGTTTTTGTATCTATACAAGTTTTGGAGAAAACAAATTTTCATTTCAAAATCTAAGTTTTAGAAAATACTATTTTTGGATTAAAACTTAATTTCTATATCATAAAAATAGTTCAAATTGTTTATAATATGGGTTGATCTTTGATCAGGCATATTTCTATTTCAAGTGCCTATATGAACTAATTTTTGTTGATTTTATGTGATTTTATGTGATTTTATAAGATTTTATGGGTATATTAAAAGACCAAGTTTTCAAACCCTATAAACCCTGGTTGAGGGCTGCTAACGGTCTACCAACCGGTCGACCAAATCCTGGCTCGGTCGACCGAAGTGCACAGGATCTAATAGTCGACAGGGCGGTCGATCGTTCTAGAGAGTCTGCTATCTGGAAATGGCCGCGGTCGACCGACCAGAGAGTTCACTCTCTGGTTCTGGTCTCGGTCAACCGGCCGGTCGATCGAAGGCAAATTTCCTTAGGGCGATCAGTCGGCCGGTCGACCGACAGCCCCAACGGTCAGAAAATCTGATTGTTAGTTGGTCGACCGGGCGATCAACTGACAGGTCTATTTTGACCTGACCTGGACCCCAACGGCTATATTTTGGATCCCCTATAAATATGGGTTCCTTTGGCCAGTTTTAACTAAGATTTTTTAGAGCAATTTTTCCCTTCTTCTTAAGGGTTTTCAGCAAGTTTTCAAACAAGATTTTGTGCCAAAATTCTCTTATCTTTATTTGTTTCAAAGTTCATGAAAAATCAAAGAAAACCAATATTTGGGAATTCTAGCTTTATTCTTCATTTCTTTATCTATCAAGAAGTTTCTCCCAAAAGTTTTTCTTTGTGTTTTCTTTTTCCAAAACACTTTGTTTTTCTCACACTTGAGCTATCAATTCAACACCTATCTATAGGATCTTGTTTTGTGAGAAAAATTATTTGTGATCTTTCAAGATCACCAAGTTGTAAACTTTTCTATACTTTGGCTTTGTGTCTTGCCTCTTGTGCAAAGGTGTATATGTTAGAGAGAGGAGTTGCGTACTCCCAGTGTTGAATTGTAATTCCTAAGTGGAGGCCCCTTTATGGAAGGTCCTATGTGAACATAGTGAAAATCCTTCTGTGTGAAGGCGGGAACGTAGAGCAGTGCCTCGAACCTCGAAACATATCTTTGTGTTTGCGTTTGATCCACTATCTCTCAACTTTATCTCTCTTATATCTTGCATTACTTTACATTGTTCATATCCATATGCTAGACATTATTTGTGTGTGCCCACACTTGTGTTCAACCAAGAGAGCTTATTAAAGCACCTCAACTCTTAGTCTAGAGGAATCTAGAGGAGTAGTTCCAGAGCCCTTCACGGGAAATTCAAGCTCACTCTTGGTTACACATAGTGTGTTTGCAATTAGATTTTTAATTCGACATCATTTTCCCTTGATTAGCTAGTACACCTATTCACCCCCCTCTAGGTGTATTTCAATGTTAACATTATACTTCTGACATACTCCACTGTTAGATTAATATTATACCTTTAACAATGACTTCCCTCAATTTTCCCAGCAGATAAAATTTCAACCTGTCAATCTCCTTAATAGAATGACAAGTCCACTAAATTGCTCAAATCACAAAATTCCTCGGTCAAGTTAATATCTCACCTTTGACCAAAATTGCTCATATCGCAATACAAATCCCTGTTAAGTTAATATTATACCTATGATAGTGATTCTCTGATTTTTCCAATAAAAACGAGACATTCGATGCTAAGTTAAATATCACACCTCTAACATTTATTTTATTGTTAAGTTAAATACTACACTTATGATAATGATCTTTTCTTAAGCTTTCTTATCAAAATTGAGACGTTAAATGCTAAGTTAATATCATACCTCAAGCATTTATCCTGCGGTCAAGTTAATACTAAACTTCTGACTGTATTTTTCTCAGTTTTCTCAATGAAAATGAGATATTCTCGATGCTAAGTTAATATTATACCTCTAGCATATATCATTGTCAAGTTAATATCGCACCTCTGATAATTCAATTTGCTCAAACTACAAATTCATACCTGTCATGTTGACATTATACTTCTGACACTAAAAAGTTTCATAAATCCCTAGTAGATCGAACTCCATTTGTTATTCTCATCAATAGAATAGCAAGTCCACAAAATTTGTCTAAATCACGAATTCAATCCCTGTCAAGTTAACATCATAATTCTGACAGTAGCCTTTCCAAATTTCCTAATAGAATTGCTAAACTTTGAGTTGCTATGTTAATCATCACCTCTAGCAATAAAGTTTAATCGCCTTCGTTTGTCTGATTTTCAAACACAAAAAAAAAGACAAGAGCAAAATCATAAAAGTGATACAAACATTCTCTTACTCATAAGATAGAATGTTACAAAAGGAGGAAAAGGATAAAAGGTCATTCTCGCTCAGCGAGAGATTTTATTTTGTCCTTGAGGTGTTGAATATTCCTTTAGCGTGCTTTTTCAACCTTAAAAAAAGCCTGGGCCCTCAGCTCCTCATCAGATAAAGCTACTTCACAGCAAGTTGTGCCTGAAGAGCTTCCAATTTCAAAGTATGGACATTGAGCTCCTTTTGCTCCCGATGCCTGGTGGTTTCAAGCTCCTCCACCTTCCTCTTCTTGTTTGCAAGCTTTAGCTCGTGATCTTGAATTAAGACTTGCGCCTTACCAATCACTGTGCAAGCACTTGCACAGCGGTGGTGCTTGAAGAAGCAGTAGAATGCTTGCCTTTTGGGGCCATTTGCATGGTGAAAATCTATGAGAAAATTTAAGAAAGCTTGAAGCTTTATGGGTTCTGAGAAAGCTCAGAAGCTTTTGATCTTCAGACGCAGGTCTGATCGAAAGAGAAGAACAATCAAGTGAATTGACTGTTGAAAGACTCGGATCTTTTATAGGCTCTTCAATGGCCGAGATGCGCGGCGCGTGTCTCGAGCTCAATCCGAGCTAGACACGCATCCAACGCGGCACTCAATTCCGCATCTGGAAGCATCCAACGCGATCTTCGTGCTTTAAACTGAAAGTCCCGTCTTCACTTCAATTGAGAGTTATGTCTCAACATCAACTGAGAGTCACGTTTCAAAGTCGTATCTCAACATCAATTGAGGGTCGCGTCTTCATTGAAGTTCGCGCCCGAAGAAGACAACATGGTGATCACGTCTATGAGGAACGCGTTCTCTCACATACAAGGAGTTTGTTCCTAATTCTGCAATCATAGTATATTGGCAAAAGTAATCTACAACTCTACTGGTTCAGTAGTACATCGACAAATAAACCAAAGTTCACAGAAAGTTCTAGACTAAGTTTCTAAGATGCTTGTGATAATCTTCCCTAGATCTTCAAGCAGTTCAACAGTACACTCACGAAGAATTCAGACAGGATCAGGCTCAGAGCATCTTGAAAGATTTCCAGTCCAATCATGGGAGCCCAAAATCACCTGAAGTTCAAAGTATTTTAAAATTCATCCCAGTCAACCGCAGAGTATCAAAAACTTTGGAGGGGGTTCTGTAGGCTGTCTAAATAATCATTAAGGACAGGTCATCAGTGTTGGAACTTTGATTTTGATGATAACATTTGTGGTGCAGATGCATTGAGCTCTATCTCAAAAGCTTATGATGAGTTCTAAGTGTTCAAGAGTACTCAAGGATATTTGTCTATTTCTGTGTATTTTTTATAGAATGTTAAAAGCCCTGATCACGCACACAAAATAGTCTTATTAGTCGACTTGATTCTTCCTATAGTCAACTAATACAATTGCTAGTCGACTTATCATAAGTCTATAGTCACTAAATCCTGTCCAGAAAAGATATCCATTCTCTATTTATTGACTGTAATCAATATTAGTCGACTGCCTTATTTTATAAGTCGACTAATAGTAGTTTTCAGAGACTTGCATATCTGTATCATATATCTGATAGTCGACTAACTCAGTCAAAATGTCTATACTAGTCGACTTACTCCCTACCCTAGTCGACTTATAACAGTTTCTGACTGTTAAACAGTTATTAATTTTCTGGTGTTTATCTAACATTCTAATATTCAAATTTGTCTTGATAATTTCCCTAACTGACCATGGATTTCAGCTATAAATTAAGATGTTGTCCTAGGCTAAATATATCAATTCAAAATCATAGTTTTCTGTTGAAAAATTTTATTTCTTCAGAAAACTAGTTTTCACTTTCATTTTTTCACACAATTCTAATCCTATTGTGAAGAATTCTGAGAGTCCAGCTATAAGAGTCCTTATTCACAATTACATACACGTTGCAAGGCTTATAGGATATTTTGTAATCACTCAAAGAGAAGTATTGTACAAGGTTATCTTCTTGGTGTTGAGAAGAAGTATATAAGAAAATTGTCTTCTTGATGTAGTGAAGAGTTGTACGAATTTGGCAAAAGTTATTTTGTCAAGTGGTGTACAAGAAGTTGATTTTGGGTGTATAAATCAGGATAAGAAAAATCTCAAGTAGGTTGCTTGGGGACAGGACGTAGGTCAAAAGGACCGAACCAGGATAAAATCTTTTGTGTTTGCGTTTGCATATTTTCTGAGATTTTTTCCTTTATTGCAAGTTATTTTATGTAACGCTAATTACCTTTATTTTAGTGTTGTGTTGACATCATTTTTAGATCCTACAATTTGTATCAGAGCCCGATCCGGCATATACTACCAACACCCTGCATACCCAGTCAACACCCACAAGGATGCCAACAGAGTTTCATTCATCACAATTCAGAAAAGGATATTCTACACAACGTCTACAACTATTGGAAGTGTAGAATGAAGATCTACTTGCAATCACTCAACTATGAACTCTGGAACATAATAGAAGCACCATACACCAAGCTGACTACCAATTACAGTACATAAAATGAAGAACAAAAGAAGTCTGCAAATCTTGATGCTAAAACAATGAACGCGCTTTTCTATGCCTTGAACAAAGAAGAATTCAATCGCGTGTCAACGACCAGATCTGCAAATCAAATATGGCAGATTTTACAGGTAACCATGAAGGTACAAATAATGTTAAAGAATCTAAAACTTCTGTTCTTATTTTTGAACTCTTCAAAATGAAGGAGAACGAAATAATTTCAAAAATGATTACAAGATTCACAAAAATTATAAATTCCTTAGCATCCCTTGGAAAGGAATACACTCAAGTGAAAAAAGTTAGAAAGGTTCTTCGTACACTCACGTCAGATTTGGAGAAGAAAATCAGTGCAATAGAAGAAGCAAATAATCTCTCAACAATGTCATTAGAAGACCTTATTGGTATTAATGGCATATGAAGTGCAATTTGAAGATCGGAAGAATGATGACTTCAACTTAAATCAAAGAAGAAAGTGTAAATCACCTAGAGGGGGGGTGAATAGGTGATGGCTAATCTTATGGTCAAGTAATGCAGAATTAAAAAACTATTTAATGCAAATTAAAACTTATTACACTAAACACCACGTATAACACAAGAGTGTAGCCGAATTCCCCGTGAAGGGCTCTGGACTAACTCTTCAAGATTCCTCTAGATAAGAGTTGAAGTGCCGCGTTGGCTCTCTTGGTTGAATACAAGTGTTAGCAAATAATCCCCAAGCATATACAATTAAGCTCATAATATATCAAGCATATAAAGATAAAGACAATAATAGCATGCAAGATATAAAGATAAGAGTAAGAGATAGAGAGTGAGCAATCGCAAACACGGGAGATTTGTTTCAAGGTTCGAGCACACTTGCTCTACGTCCCCGCCTTCACACTTGAAGGATTTCCACTATAATCGATCCCACCGGATCACTCGGTGCCGCAACACCTACAAGGCGAGTTCACACTTGAACTCCTTGGACTCTCTAGTCCCGTACACACCGCAAGCCCACTAGCTCGCCGAGGCCGCACCTCAAACACCGAGTTCACACACGAACTCGAAACACCGCGAACACAACCGTCCGCCTCCTCAAAGCACAAGAATGGAATTTTGGTGATCACAACACTTTGATCACCTAAAGTCCTCTCACAACAAATCCCTATAGGTAGATATAGCAATGGATAGCTCAAGTGTTGTGTGAGAAAACAAGGATGAAATGGTGGAGAAAAACTCAAGAAAATCACTTCTAAAACACTCTTGATAAACTCCCCTTTTGATTGGAAATATTTGCTCTCAAATAAGTGGAGAAAACTTCTTAATGGAGTTGGAAAAACTAGCTCAAAACCCACTTCAAAATCTTGTAGAAAACAGCCCCCAAAAACCCCACTTTATAGGGCTAGAAAAACTAGCCGTTGGGAGCCAGATTGGCCTGTCGGTCGACCGCCCGGTCGACCGGCCAACGGTCAGAATTCTGACCGTTGAGCCAGCGGTCGACCGGCCAGTCGACCGTGGCACTGGAACAGAGAGCAGAGCTCTCTGCCGGTCGACCGGCCCGGTCGACCGGGGCTTTCCAGAGAGCAGAAGCTCTCTGCGGTCGACCGGGTCGGTCGACCGGCCCTCCAGCAGTCCTGGTGTGCACGTTCTGTGCACGTCGGTCGACCGACTTCAAGCTCGGTCGACCGGTCCGGTCGACCGGCAGAAGCCAGACAGGTCAGTTTTGGGATTAAAATGTTGGTCATTTTGGCTCAAATAAAATCCCATAAAATTATGAAAAATCTACAAAAATAGTTTTAACATTATACTTTGATAATCAAACATGCTTGAACAAAATCAAGACATGTACAAACAATTTGAACTATTTTTGTAACTTGAAAATTTTGGCTAAAAACGAAAACTGTATATTTTTCCAAACTGGTTTTTTCAAAACTTCTCTAAATACAAAAACAAGATATTTTAAACACTTTTAAAGTATAAAGTGTATGGAAATGATCCACTACACATACATGGTGAAATATCAATATTTTTGACATTAAGCTCTAAATTTAGTTTTGGTTAAATACATGTAAACTTTAAATACCAAAAACCAAACCGGTATTTTACAAAAAGAAAACTCTTTTGTATTTTTCCAAAATAAAAATTCTTTTATGAAAAACTTATCTAAATCAAGAGTGTGTGTGTATAAGATATACTTGAGCAATCCACCAACTATTCTATTTTTTACATTTTATCTAAAAACAAAATCTTATAAAAAAACAAACCTAGACACAAGTCTTGATCTTGAAGGTCTTCACTTGAAGTCTTCTCATCTTCTTGACTTGGTCCAAACACGATCCATAGAGCTAGACTCCTCTTGAGTACATGATATGGTCTTGATGCACAAGCTCTTGAATCAAACCGTGCTAGCTCCAAAACTTGACTTTAAATCCTTTGTTGAAGCTACACACCTACTAAGATCTTGATCAAAAATCTGAAACTAAATAAACACAAGATCATTAGTACTATAACTACATGAGTTGATCATCATCAAAACTAGAGTGATGGGCCTTTGGGCCAACAATCTCTCCCTTTTTGATGATGACAAAACTCATGAAGTTATATATGCATGGATTAAAGTAAAGCTTCAAGGAAGCTCCCCCTTAACTCATGCATCACAATAAACAATAATATATGGCAATGAAGCACATGAATCTAAACAAACATGTATGCAAATATATGGAGATAAACATGTATAAACAAGTATAAAACTAATCAAATTTTTTTCTCCTATTTGCAATACAAAACATATATGCATAAACATAAATCCTTCTCCCCTTTATGAATAAAGTAAGGAAAACATGCATATATACTAAAAACTTCTCAAATACTTCTCCCCCTTTTGTCAATCATCAACAAAGGGGTTAAGTAAAAACAAAATCAATAAAAAGGGGTGACATTAAACAAATCAATAAAGGATATATGCGATATACATTCATTAAGAGGAAGACGCTAAGTTAACTTCCCTACATATATACATTACATGAAGGAGGGATGACAAGCCCTAATTCACATAACGCATAATATGCAATGCATAAGAGGAGATGTGAAGTTCCCCCTACACACGTGTACCGCATAAGAAGAGTTGTCAAGCTCCTCAATATAAGATACACTCAACATGAATATATATGTAGAAGAGATGTTAAGCTCCCTTGCATATAGGCAATACAAATCAAAATATTTTTAATTTTCAAAATTTCATATTAAAACAAAATTTTGAATTTTCTTCAATAAAACAAATTTTGAGATATCTAGTAATCAAATTTTAAGATATCATATAAACAAACATTTTTAAAGGTATCACTTGTAAATCAATCAAATTTTAAGATACCAATTGTAAATAAACATTACAAATTTTGAATTTATACCAAAATAAAATCATATTGATACCAATTGAAAATTATTTTGATACCAATTGCAATCAATAGATACCAATTGAAGATTATTGCACATTTTTTATATTAAATCAATTTTAAAAATAATGCATAAGCTTATTAAAATATCAATTGAAAATGAAGATTTGAATTAAGCTTAGCATAAACAATTGTGTGCTTTAAATATGTAAATTAATTTTAATCAAGCACAAACAAAATCATATATATGTATGAGAATGAAAATACCAATAGAAATTATGAAGCATACATATATAGAAAACATAGTATGAGTATATACAAAATGAATATCAATTGAGATACCAATTGAAAATAACAATGTAAATCAAGTATATAACTCAAAAACTAACAATTGAAGAACAATAACTAGTTAAAAGTAATTTTTGAAAAACTAGTTAAAGACCCTTCAAAACATGAAACCAAATATATATGTCCATGAAGCATACTAAATACACAAAATTCGACACTCAAGGTCCATAAAGCTCAAAGTGATCATGAAACATAGTCATGAATAAACAAAATAAAGTGTGAGCGTACAATAATCATGTAATTAGAATTTTTCATGAAGATAATCAATGAAGCTCAAAAACAAACATGAATATCATTTTAACAAATAAATCATGAAAATCATTTTCATATAAAGATGAAAATCATAAAAATTATTTTTCATCTTAAGAACAAACTTCTAGGTATATGTATGTTTTTATCCAATTCTAACAATATGCATACATATCCAAACATAAAAAGAGTCCATAAAGTAATTGCATGAAGGCAAATGACTCATGGGGTATACATGTATATTTATTAAATTTGAATACAAAATACATATACATGAAGTAAAACATAAAAATAGGCAAAACAAGTGTAAATGAGAGAATCATCAAAACTAGGCTATACATGTGCATATAGTGAGTACAAATGAACAATGAAGTGCAAGCATATATGAATCAATTTGTTACTCACTACTTGTACAAGTATACATCTAAGTTTTGATAAAAACTACATTTAAACTAGTATTTACCACATGAAGCACAAAATAAATAAACATGCTAAAAATATCATATATGAATAAGCATGTAAACTAAACTAGGAGTTTAGAGATAGTTACCAAACCAAAGAACTAACTCCAAATCTCCAAAATATGGTGGTTGTTTCACCAAACCTCCTTGATAGCGGTGCATCAAAAATATGTCCATCAAGTCCATACATCCACTACCAAGGCACCATCCCTCTCGCGTTTTGTGAGAGCCCTCACCTACATCAAAAATACAAGGTGGGGATTTTGGTACCCATTTTCTTTTGGGTCCTTGAGGGTTAGCTTTGTAAGGAACCCAAACATTTTTCTTATTAGCAAAATTTACATGATGTATCTTATCAAAATAAAACTTTGCCAAATGGCTTTTGCGGCCACAATGTGTACATTTGTACACCTTAGGATTCATATGAGTGTGAGTATGATCGTGGCATGCAAAATGTGCATATGCATGATGTGGATGATGTGCATGAATATGTGGAGTTTGTTTCTTCGAAAACAAGAACTCCAATCTAGAGTGGTTAAATGCACATGTGCTCAAAGTTGAGCTCAAACAATTTATTTTGTTTTTCAAATTTTTAATCTCATGTTGATTAATAGTGGCATGTAAAGCATGGTGAGATTGTGAATCATTTTTCTTATTCTTTTTAGAAACATTTGCTTTTTCCTTTTCAACCATTTCTTTTTAAAGAAGTGTTTTCATTAAAGCAACTTCTTTTTGTTTTTTCACCAAAACAATTTTATTTTCAAATTAGTGTTTCCTTCACAAAGATCATTTAATTTAGACATCAAGGAAACATTTTCATTTTTTAAAATTTCATTTTCTTTTTAAAACATGCAACTTTATTTTTAAAAGACTCATTTTCTTTAAAACATTTTCAAATCTTATTTGAAAAGAATCCTTTTCTTTTGACATGCAATCAATTTATTTTCATTTTCTTATTATCTTTTCTAAGCATGTCATATTTTTCAAGAAGTTGTTGACAAAAAGATGTAAGCTCATCATAGGACATATCAACATCTTCATCTACCTCGGATTCGGTAGTTACCTCAAGAGGGTTATCCCTTGAACCATGTAGCACACGTTGGAAGCGTCACTTCAAACATCCGAGTCGCTCCCCGCATAGTATTGTTCTTTTTCGCCAAGGGAGAGAATGGTGTTCCAAACTACAAAAACCGATCAATGTTAGAAACCCTAGATAAATATTCATCATTTAGGGTACTCTTCAAAGCATGAATGGCCTTTGCATTAGCCTCATTATATTTGCCATTTAAATAATATGAATCTCTAGTAGTGGCAAAATAAACATGAATCCCTAAGACTTTGAGGTATAAAGACATCTTAACCTTCCAAGTTTGGATATTAAGAATGTCAAAGGTGGGAGGTGACATGAAATCCATAATGTGTGTAAAAATATTGTGATTAGCCAAAAAAATGAGGATCTTTAACTCTAGGTTGTAAAACCAAATCAAGAGCACTTGGCTCTGATACTAATTGTAAATCACCTAGAGGGGGGTGAATAGGTGATGGCTAATCTTATGGTCAAATAATGCGAAATTTAAAAACTATTTAATGCAAATTAAAACTTATTACACTAAACACTACGTATAACACAAGAGTGTAGCCGAATTTCCCGTAAAGGGCTCTGGACTAACTCCTCAAGATTCCTCTAGATAAGAGTTGAGGTGCCGCGTTGGCTCTCTTGGTTGAATAAAGTGTTAGCAAACAATCCCCAAGCATATACAATTAAGCTCACAATATATCAAGCATATAAAGATAAAGACAATAATAGCATGCAAGATATAAAGATAAGAGTAAGAGATAGAGAGTGAGCAATCGCAAACACGGGAGATTTGTTTCGAGGTTCGAGCACACTTGCTCTACGTCCCCACCTTCACACTGAAGGATTTCCACTATAGTCGATCCCACCAGATCACTCGGTGCCGCAACACCTACAAGGCGAGTTCACACTTGAACTCCTTGGACTCTCTAGTCCCGTACACCGCAAGCCCACTAGCTCGCCGAGGCCGCACCTCAAACACCGAGTTCACACACGACCTCAAAACACCGCAAACACAACCGTCCGCCTCTTCAAAGCACAAGAATGGAACTTTGGTGATCACAACACTTTGATCACCTAAAGTTCTCTCACAACAAATCCCTATAGGTAGATATAGCAATGGATAGCTCAAGTGTTGTGTGAGAAAACAAGGATTGAAATGGTGGAGGAAAACTCAAGAAAATCACTTCTAAAACACTCTTGATAAACTCCCCTTTTGATTGAAAATATTTGCTCTCAAATAAGTAGAGAAAACTTCTTAATGGAGTTGGAAAAAACTAGCTCAAAGCCCACTCCAAAATCTTGTAGAAAACAGCCCCCAAAAATCCACTTTATAGGGCTAGAAAAACTAGCCGTTGGGAGCCAGATTGGCCTGTCGGTCAAACGCCGGTCGACCGGCAACGGTCAGAATTCTGACCGTTGAGCCAGCGGTCGACCGGCCGGTCGACCGTGGCACTGGAACAGAGAGCAGAGCTCTCTGCCGGTCGACCGGGGCTTTCCAGAGAGCAGAAGCTCTCTGCGATCGATCGGGTCGGTCTCGACCGGCCCTCCAGCAGTCCTGGAGTGCACGTTCTGTGCACGTGGTCGACCGACCCGGGTCGACCGACTTCAAGCTCGGTCGACGGTCCGGTCGACCGGCAGAAGCAGACAGGTCAGTTTTGGGATTAAAATGTTGGTCATTTTGGCTCAAATAAAATCCCATAAAATTATGAAAAATCTACAAAAATAGTTTTAACATTTATACTTTGATAATCAAACAGCTTGAACAAAATCAAGACATGTTACAAACAATTTGAACTATTTTTGTAACTTGAAAATTTTGGCTAAAAATGAAAACTGTATATTTTCCAAACTTGGTTTTTTCAAAACTTCTAAATACAAAAACAAGATATTTTAAACACTTTTAAAGCATAGAGTGTATGGAATGATTCACTACACATACATGGTGAAATATCTATGTTTTTGATATTAAGCTCTAAATTGGGTTTTGGTTAAATACATGTAAACTTTAAATACCAAAAACCAAACCGGTATTTTACAAAAAGAAAACTCTTTGTATTTTTCCAAAATAAAAAATTCTTTATGAAAAACTTATCTAAATCAAGAGTGTGTGTGTATAAGATATACTTGAGCAATCCACCAACTATTCTATCCTTTACATTTTATCTAAAAACAAAATCTTATAAAAAACAAACCTAGACACAAGTCTTGATCTTGAAGGTCTTCACTTGAAGTCTTCTCATCTTCTTGACTTGGTCCAAACACGATCCATAGAGCTAGACTCCTCTGAGTACATGATATGGTCTTGATGCACAAGCTCTTGAATCAAAACGTGCTAGCTCCAAAACTTGACTTTAAATCCTTGTTGAAGCTACACACTACTAAGATTTTGATCACAAATCTGAAACTAAATAAACACAAGATCATTAGTACTATAACTACATGAGTTGATCATCATCAAAACTAGAGTGATGGGCCTTTGGGCCAACAGAAAGTACTTACCTTTCATACATCCTCAGATACGAAAAAATTCAGATGATGATGAAGAGGAGATGGCAATGCTCTTAAGAAAATTCAGAAAGTCTTGAAATAAGCTAAGTTAATCCTACATGTTTTAATTGTAATAAAACAGGTCATATGAAGAAGGATTGTCCATTGCTCAAAAACAATAGGAAATTCAAGAGCAAAAAAATAAAAAGAAGAAAGATTATCAGGCATCATAGGAGAATAGTGATTCATCTTCATCAGATGAAGAAGAAGCCACTGAGATGCCAATATTTGTTTTATGGTCAAGAAGAAGATGAGGTACAATATACTGAACTATTAGATGCATTTCATGAGTTATATGATGATCTAAGAATGAAAAGACTAAAAACAAACTTTATCAAAGGAAAATGAAAGACTCAACAAAGAAAATTCTATTTATATTTCTCAAATTTCTTCTGTAAATTCTCAAAAGGATGACTTGAAAAAGTTATATTATCTTTAAAAAGAGATATGAGAATTTCTTAAAAGAGAATGCTTTACTTCAAAAGAAAAACTATTTAAATTCTAGAATTTCTATTTAGATAAAGAAATGATCAGTTTCAAAAATTAAGTATGAAGAAATTTAAAAAATGTGATAAAATTTAATAAAGGAAAAGAAAATCTAAATATTTATTATCTTATCAAAAGATTACAAATAACTATTTTGGTATTAGATTTTCAAAAGATAAGTTTGAAAAATCTACACATGTTGGTCTTGGATTTTCAAAATATAAATCTACACATGTTTATGAAAAGAATCATAACTTATATAATTCTTTTGTGAAAAGAAATGCTGATATTATTTCAAAAAGAATAAGAACAAATATATATGGATTCCTAAAAATTTATGTATTGTGGATAAAAATACTTATATTGTATCATATATACATCATGTATGTAATTCTTGTGATTATGTTTGTACTTACAAATAGAAAAACAAATTCAAATTGAATTTGGTTCCAAAAGGTTAATATTTAATTCTTGTTATAATGAGTACCTTTTAATGTTTTATCTTATAGATACCATATAAAGCAAAGAGAATACTTGATGATATAAATTATTTCTAACACTTGAAAATATATATATGTATGCCATGATGTAGCTGTTATCTATATTGTTATAACCTGCTTTCTACAGGGGAAATTCTCTGTAGGGGGAGTTATATGCACACAATTTGTCATCATCAAAAAGGAAAGAATGTTAGAATTTGATTTTGATGATCATATTTGTGATGCAGATGCATTGGAGCTCTATCTCAAAAGCTTATAATGAGTTCTAAGTGCTCAAGACTACCCAAGGATATTTGACTATTTTTGTGTATTTTTTATGGAATGTTAAAAGCCTTGATCACACACATAAAATAGTCTTATTACTCGACTTGACTCTTCCTATAGTCGACTCTTACAGTTGCTAGTCGACTTATCATAAGTCTATAGTCGACTAAGTCCTATTCAGAAAAGATATCCACTCTCTTTTTGTTAACTGTAATCAATATTAGTCGACTACCCTATTCTATAAGTGGACTAATAGTAGTTTTCAGAGACCTGCATATCTGTATCATATATCTGATAGTCGACTGATCCCTTCTGCTAGTCGACTAACTCAGTTAAAATGCCTATACTACTCGACTTTACTCCCTACCCTAGTCGACTATAATAGTTTCTGACTGTTTTAAACAGTTATTGGTTTTCTGGTGTTTATCCAACGTTCTGATATTCAAATTTGTCTTGATAACTTCCTAACTGACTATAAATTCAGCATAAATAGGGATGTTGTCTTAGGCTAAACACACCAATTCAAAATCATAGTTTTCTGTCAAACTCTGTTGAAAATTTTATTTTTCAGAAAATAGTTTCCACTTTCATTTCTTCACACAATTCCATCCTATGTGAAGAATTCTGAGAGTCCACCTATAAGAGTCCTTATTCACGATCACATATAAGTTTCAAGGCTATAGGATATTTATAATCACTCAAAGAGAAGTATTGTACAAGGTTATCTTCTTGGTGTTGAGAAGAGATATACAAG